>ML289829.1:0-95303 GCA_005239495.1 Nicotiana undulata | reverse complement strand
TTTTGTACACGGGTTGTATCTCGAAACTGCTATGTTGTGTTTTGGTTATTTTGTTAAGTTTTCTATGGTGGGCCATCGAAGCCTTAGTTATCCTGTTCGTATTTGTTGTTAATAAGTTTTTATTTACTTCGAACGTTGGCTTGTCTAGCGGGTTCAATGTTAGACGCAGTCATGGCCCGGAGGTGGGATTTCGGGTCGTGACATAGGTGATCTAAATGCTATGTGTTAATGTTTGTGGGGGCTACGTACGTACAAAGTGACGAGAGTCCGTACGTAGCGGCTATTATTGTTATGTCTGGGTAGTTAGGCCCACATCATGCCTTGTGTTTGTTTTCCTCGAAATGAATTATATGCTTCATGGATTCATGTTATATGTAGCTTTGTTCCCTGAGATCATGGAATTTGATAATTTAAAGGAATTGTTCACTGGA
Organism: Nicotiana undulata; assembly: GCA_005239495.1. Taxonomy (NCBI): domain Eukaryota; kingdom Viridiplantae; phylum Streptophyta; class Magnoliopsida; order Solanales; family Solanaceae; genus Nicotiana; species Nicotiana undulata. The sequence goes on along the minus strand of ML289829.1, from coordinate 94,872 downwards.
AAGTAATTTATGAAGAATATTGTGTGTGCATGTGACCGCTTCGCAATTTACATTCCGCGAGCGGAGTGTTATTTCGCATACTCTCATGGGAGCGGGCCGTACGCCATGACCAATTGAAAGATTATGGTTCGGGTCGTTCGACCCTTGGCAGTGCACAAATATGATTGTTGTGTGGCTCAGGCCGGTTGCTCTTATCCCGTATGCGCATGCCAAATTGTTAAAGATTTCATGGATATTGAAATGACAGATATTTGGGGTAAAATAAAGTAGTAATTGTTTATTTACTTCAAGAATTTATTTGAATTGCAGTTACCTTTAATGTTTATTGTCTTTATCATCCTCATATGCCTATTGCTGTTATCATACCTTGTTAATTTATATTGTTGGACCCTAGTGAGTGTCAAGTCGACCCCTCGTCACTACTTCTTTGAGGTTAGACGGAATACTCACTGGGTACATATTTATTATGTACTCATGCTACGCTTCTATACTTAATTGTACAGGTTCTAAGGCGGGTGCATCTGGTTATCAGACCGGAGCTCGATTCTGAGTATAGAATTTACCTGACTTCACGGTGAGATGCTTCTCCTGATGATCTTCGGCAGAACCATGGAGTTTCTTTTTTTATTTCCTGTCTATTTCTTCCAGACAGTGGGACATTTATATTATATCTTTTGTATATTCTGTTTTTATGCCCGTAGGACTTGTGACACCAGTTCCTGGCACACACGTGGTAGATATTATGGCTTACGGGTCTGTATATATTTTGGCTCACGCCACCTTATGACTGCTTTTGGTTAAATTGGTTAATTACCCTGTTCAATTAATGTTTTAAGCTTTTAAAACTTAGCACGTGTTGGAATGTTTAATCAAATATGGGGAAATCCTTAGTAAATTGAGCGTTGGCTTGCCTGACCCTGATATTGGGCGCCATCACGACATGAGTTAGGATTTTGGGTCGTGACACTAAAATGCACCCATACTAAATCTCCAGGCCTAAAAATAATAGATTTTCACCCCTTATTTCTTTGTAAGGCAGTTTTTTCATTCTTCCGTTCAATTGCAAGATAATAGCATCCTATGAAGCTCAAATCTATTCAAGGACAAGAATGAAGCTTTGGAATCTCAAATATGGCCTTTAACATGATGTCAAGCTAAAGTGTTGCCAAACAAGGTCATTAGATATCAAGTGTAAGTAAAGAAGCTGTTAATTAGAATGAAAGAGCTCAAGAATAAAAGATATGAATTGGCTAGATATTACAATTGTTTTATGGCCCAAGTATGTCCAAGAAGAGGAGGATTGGATCCCAAGAGATATTCTTTGAAGAAGGTCCTAGTCAGTCAACTTTTGAACCAATTTGGCACCTAAAATGTGTCCAAACTTGCAGCCCATGAAGTCCTACATAAAGCCGCATTTTTATAACATAAAAAGGACTTACTTGATGTCCAAGATGGATACAATAGTCGTGCTAGATGTTGAGTGAAAGTTTGTGCCAAGTTGCTTGTCAATTTCCTTCAAGATTTTCAAGATTCTATCAAAGATTGGTTTGAGACTTATTTCCATATATTATAAGACTTTATTTATTGCTTTCCTAGTTAGTTAAGGTTATGTTTTCCTTTTACTAAAATATTTCGAATTACTTTCCAAGAATGACTTGGTTTTTTCTTCCTAGTATTTTCCTTTTCCTAAGGTAGTTGGACTTGTTATTCAAAGTAGTTTAAGACTTTATATAAAGGGTGTCTTCTTTGTTTTTAGACTTAGATTATTACAGAACTATTTTCAATAAAATTTATGAGATTTTTCTTGCACTCTTGTGTGTGGCTACTCTTGGATTTATTCTTTAACCTTCAAGACTCAACTTAAGGTGGTAAGATTAAATTCTTTTCGAAATCTTAGATCACTTCTAGGTATTCAAGAAAGGTGATAAACTTAGGCTTATTGTTGTTCTTGTTATTCTAAAGGGTCGGGTTTCACAATCTATATCTTGTTTTTAAATCTCTATCAAAGGCGATTAGTTCTTCGTTAGCTAATTGTTGTTGTTAGAATTTAACTTCAAGAATAGACTTCTTGAATTCAATAAACTCTTTCTTGAATTAAATCTATCCTTAATTTTTCATCTTTTTTGTTTCTTCATTTTCTTTTAGTTTCCGCGCGTTTCTTAGTTTTTCTTTAGTAATTCTTGGACCCCTATCGTATTGTTATCAAGTAGTATCAGATCATAGGCTAATCAATATTTCAATCTTGATAATCTTGGGAGGTTCTTGAGAAAAAAAAAATCAATAAAAAGAACCCAACCAAAAAAATAAAAATAAAAATAAAAACGAAAATTAACCAAAAAAAAGTGTTATTGCTCATTATTATTTTTAGAATTCAAGTATTATTTGGTTTCGAAGTCAAGAAAGAAAACAAGAAGAGGGGATCCTAGTTCTTTCCTTAATCTTGTGGGTTCTGGGTTTCTTAAATTCTTTCTTTTTTCTTTTTTAACACTAATCAATTCCTATTCTTTATAGGTTTGGCCTCTCACTTTCCTTTCCTTTTTCTAACTCCTTATTCTTATCAGTGCGGGTTGTGACTTGTTATGTTTATTAATAAATCTAAGATTAACAACCAAGTGTTACTTTGAGTGGAAAAAGGCAAGAGAGCTGAGAGAGTATTAGAAGGAAAAAGCCAAATTTGAGAGATACATAATTCTTCTAATCTTTCTTCAGGATGTCTTAAACAGGTAGTTATAGTGAAAGGATGCGAGTTATGACTCAACAACCTAAAAAGGCGAACTTACAGTATACCAAATGGAAGGAAGAGAATGGTAAAGTTATTTTTCAAACAAGAGCTAAAGTGTTGTCTGCGATTTGTGCCCTTAGAATTGACAATGAGTTTGGCTATAACTTAATTAGCACTTATATGGTTGAGAAATTGAACTTGCCTTGTGTTGAGCATATTGAACCATACATGTTGAGAGGGGTAAAGGTAGATAAAAGAGTGTTATTACTATTCTCTATAGGAAGGTATGAGGATGCGATCTGGTGTGATGTGATTTCCATGAAGAATTATCATATCTTGTTGGGAAAGCCATGGTATGTCTACAGAAGCGCTTCATATAACAAGAAAAAAAAATAGATACTCTTTTGAGGTTAACAGGAAGAAACTCATTATTGGACCTTTGACTCCCTCACAAATTTGTGAAGATGAAAAGATTATTATAGACAATATCAATAAATATTTTGAGATTTTTTTTGCACTCTTGTGTGTGGCTACTCTTAGATTTATTCTTCAACCTTCAAGACTCAACTTAAGGTGGTAAGATTAAAACCTTTTCGAAATCTTAGATCACTTCTAGGTATTCAAGAAAGGTGATAAGTTTAGGTTTATTGTTGTTCTTGTTATTCTAAAGGGTCGGGTTTCATAATCTATTTCTTGTTTTTTAGTCTCTACCAAAGGCGATTAGTTCTTCCTTAGTTAATTTTTGTTGTTAGGATTCAACTTCAAGAATAGACTTCTTGAATTCAAGAAACTATTTCCTGACTTCAATCTATCTTTAATATTCCGTCCTTTTTTGTTTCCTTTTTTTCATTTTAGTTTTTGCACGTTTCTTGATTTTCTTTAGCAATTCTTGGACCCCTATCGTGTTGTTATCACAAGCATTGTATGTTCATGAATATTCTTCATCATTTCAGTTTTATTCCTATCATCAAGATTAACAATGTCATTAGTAGGCAAAGGCTGAGGAGTGAGAGGATTAAATCCATAAACAACTTCAAAAGGAGACTTACCAGTAAAAGAGTGGATAGTTTTGTTATAGGCAAACTCTACCATGGGAAAATGTTCTTCCCAAGAAGTTAATTTTCCTTTTAAAACAACTCTCAATATATTCCCTAAGGTCCTATTAACTACTTCAGTTTGTCCATCAGTTTGTGGGTGACAAGATATAGAAAATAGTAATTTTGTTCCCAACTTTGCCCAAAGAACTCTCCAAAAGTGACTTAAAAATTTATCATCCCTATCACTAATGATAGTTTTAGATATGCCATGTAACTTAACCACTTCCTTCACAAATAAATCAACCACATGTAATGCATCATTAGTCTTCAAGCATGGAATAAGATGAGTCATTTTTGAAAATCTATCTACCACCACACATATACTATCCTTACCATACTTAGTTCTAGGAAGTCCTAACACAAAATCCATAAAAATATCAATCCAAGGAGAAGTAGGGACAGGTAAAGGAGTATAAAGACCATGTGGTAACACTTTTGATTTGGCTTGTTACATTCAAGACATTGAAAGCACACTTTTTCGACATCCTTTCGCATGCCTGGCAAAGAAAATGTTCATGAAGTATATCCAAAGCTTTGGGTACTCCAAAGTGTCCCATGAGTCCACCAAAATGTGCTTCCTTAACAAACAATTCACGCAAAGAGCAACTAGGAATACACAATTTATTTTCCTTAAAAAGGAACCCATCTTGAATATTGAATCTCTCATAAGGACCCAACTTACATTCTACAAAAGCCTTGCCAAAATCAGAATCATTAGAATAAATTCCCTTGATTAGATTAAAACCCATCAATTTAGAAGTAAGATAAGAAACCAAGACATACCTTCTTGAAAGTGCATCAGAAACCACATTCTCTTTTCCTTTATTCTAAGAAATCACATATGGGAATGATTCAATGAATTCAACCCATTTTGCATGGCTACGATTAAGCTTACCTTGTATCTTCAAATATCTCAAGGATTCATGATCAGTCTTCACCAGAAACTCTCTTGGCCACAAATAATGTCGCCATGTAGCTAAAGCCCTTTACCAAAGCGTATAACTCTTTGTCATAAGTTGAGTAGTTCAATGTATCTCCACTCATTGTTTCACTAAACTATGCAATGGGCTTCGAGTCTTGCATCAAAACAACACCTATTCCTTTTCCAGAGGCATCACATTCAACCTCAAAAGACTTAGAAAAATCAGGTAACTGCAAAAGAGGAGCCGAACATAATTTTTCTTTCAACGAGTTAAAAGAATCATCTTGTTCTTTTCCCCATGAAAAAACCTTATCTTTCTTAACGACCTCAGTTAAAGGAGCAGCAATGGTGCTAAAATCTCTAACGACTCTCCTATAAAAACTAGCAAGCCCATGAAAACTCCTAACTTCAGTTATACTATTAAGGTTTAGGCCATTCTTTGATTGCCTTGATTTTCTCTTTATCAACTTCAACTCCCTTAGAACTAACTACAAAACCCAAGAACACCACACGATCCACACAAAAAGTATACTTCTTAAGATTATCAAACAAGTGTTGCTTTCTAAGAACTTCAAAAACTTGTTTTAAGTGTTCCACATGCTCATCTAGATTTTTATAATAAATCAAGATGTCATCATAATAAATCACCACAAATTTCCCATGAAAATCCTTAAAACATGATTCATCAATCTCATGAAAGTGTTGGGCGCATTAGTCAAGCCAAAAGGTATAACTAACCACTCATAAAGCCCATATTTGGTCTTAAAAGCAGTTTTCCATTCATCTCCAGGATTCATTCGAATCTGATGGTAACCACTTTTTAGATCAATTTTAGAAACAATTTTTGATCCATGCAATCGATCCAACATGTCATCAAGATGGGGGATAAGATGGCGATACTTTACCATTATCTTATTGATTGCTCTACAATCCACGCACATCCTCCAAGTTCCATCCTTTTTGGGTACCAATAGGACAGGAACACAGCAAGGGCTCATGCTCTCTCTCTCTCACAAAACCTTTCTCAAGTAACTCCTCAACTTGCCTTTGAAGTTCTTTTGTCTCTTCTGGATTACTTCTATAAGCAGGCCTGTTTGGAATTTGTGCTCCAGGCACAAAGTCAATTTGGTGCTCAATGCCACGTAAAGATGGTAGACCTTTAGGGATATCCTCAGGGAAAATATCATCAAAATCCTTCAAAAGAGAAGAAATACTACTTGGCAAAGAAGAAGTTAGTAACTCATAATTAATCAAAACTTCTTTGTAAGTAAGTAGTATAATGGTAACCCCTCTTTTCTTGCATTCAAACACTCTTTGGCTTTTATGTACAAACTCTCCTTTTTCTTTTCCTTTGCCTCTTTCCTCTCACCAAAACTTACCTTTTTATCACTTAAACCCTCTTTTACCACTTTGCTCAAGTTGCTGCCCTCTCTATCTCTCTCTTGGACATCTCACATTTTTTTCTAGCTCTTGGCCTTCTTTCTTTTCTTTTCCCTAAAGCTCCTTTTTTTCCTCCCCTTTGTTTTTCCATTACTTCCCTCAATCTCTTTTGATCCTCAAATACTTTAGAAGGACGTAAAGGTGCAAGAGTATACTTCTTGCCATTAAGCTCAAGAGAATATCTATTCTTTCTTCCATCATGAAAAATATTCCATCATATTGCCACAAACGACCTAACAAGATGTGGCAATCTTGCATAGGGACCACATCACAAAGAACATCATCCACATACCTACCAACATTGAAGGAAATCATGCATTGTTTGTTGACTTTCAATTCACCACTATCATTAAACCATTGGAGTCTATAGGGATTAGGGTGTTTCATGCATGCAAGCTCTAACATGTTCACCAAGTGTGAACTCACCACATTAGCACAACTACCACTATCAATAATCATAGAACAAGTTTTCCCCTCTATTCCACACCTAGTATGAAATATATTCTCCCTTTGTTCTTCACTATTGATTCCTAAATTAATAGTCATAATCCTCCTAACTACCCCAACCAAACAATCATTAAAAGGCAACTCTAAATAATCTTCACTCACACCTTCCTCTTCTTCCTCTTCCTCACTTTTCCCCCTCATATCTCCATCTATAGTCCTCCTAACTAACCCAACGAAACTGTCATTAGGAAGTTCTACATCATCTTCACTTACTTCTCTCTCTTCTTCCTCATTTTTTTCACTCTCATATCCTCCATCTTCTTTATTTGGACATTCATGCATCATATGATATCTTCCATGACATTTGTGACATTGAATGGAACTAGAAGGTTTAGAGGATCTAGAATTGAAATCTTTACCTCCCTATTTCTCATAAACTTTACCTTTCACCTTGTCTTCTTGAGGTCTAGAAATCACTTCTTGTTTTGGCCGTGGCTTCTTGGAATTGGTGTTTGTCCGACTTCTCATTGAGCTAGCTTGCTGCCTTCTTTTATTTTGCTTTTCTATTTTTACAGCCAAATGTACTAACACATCTATAGTTACATATTGTTGTATCTCTACTACATCATATATTTCTCTATTTAAACCATTAAGAAATCTAGCCATAATGTCCTCTTCTTCTTCCATACAATTAGCTTGGATCATAGCCATATCCATAACTTTAACGTATTCATCAACTGTCATGGTTCCTTGCTTCAAGGTCTGAAGACGCAATTGTAGGTCTCTTTGAAAATGGGAAGGCACAAACCTCTTCCTCATGACTCTATTCATCTCGGTCTAAGTAGCAATGGGTGGTTCTCCATCTTGTTGTCTGTCCCTTGTAAGCTTTTTCCACCAAATAGAAGCATAATCAGAAAATTCAACAACAACAAGCTTAACCTTCTTACCTTCAGAGTAGTTGTGACAGTCAAAGATGGCCTCAACTTTCCGCTCCCAATCAAGGTACAAGTCTGGGTCTCTTGTGCCCTTGAAAGATGGCATCTTCATTTTTATGCTACTTATATTATCATCTTCTACTCTACCTAGTTGTCCCCTCCTATCTCTTCCCATCCTATCTAGATTTACATAAAGATCATCTACAATATAATCTATAGGGTTTTCTTGATTTACAATGGGGGCATGGGGTTCTTACCTTGAGAGTAGTTGTGACAGTCAAAGATGTCCTCAACTTTCCGCTCCCAATCAAGGTACAAGTCTGGGTGTCTTGTGCCCTTGAAAGATGGCATCTTCATATTTATACTACTAATATTATCATCTTCTACTCTACCTCGTTGTCCCCTCCTATCTGGATTTACATAAAGATCATCTACAACATCATCTATAGGGTTTTCTTCATTTACAATTGGGGCATGGGGTTCTTACCTTCAGAGTAGTTGTGACAGTCAAAGATGGCCTCAACTTTCCGCTCCCAATCAAGGTACAAGTCTGGGTCTCTTCTGCCCTTGAAAGATGGCATCTTCACTTTTATGCTACTAATATTATCATCTTCTACTCTACCCCATTGTCCCCTCCTATCTCTTCCCACCCTATCTAGATTTACATAAAGATCATTTACAACATCATCTATAGGGTTTTCTTGATTTACAATGGGGGCATGGGGTTCTTACCTTCAGAGTAGTTGTGATAGTCAAAGATGGCCTCAACTTTCCGCTCCCAATCAAGGTACAAGTCTGGGTCTCTTGTGACCTTAAAAGATGGAATCTTTATTTTTATTCTACTAATATTATCATCTTCTACTCTACCTCGTTGTCCCCTCCTATCTCTTCCCACCCTATCTAGATTTACATAAAGATCATCTACAACATCATCTATAGGGTTTTCTTGATTTACAATGGGGGCATGGGGTTCTTACCTTCAGAGTAGTTGTGACAGTCAAAGATGGCCTCAACTTTCTGCTCCCAATCAAGGTACAAGTCTGGGTCTCTTGTGCCCTTGAAAGATGGCATCTTCATTTTTATGCTACTAATATTATCATCTTCTACTCTACCTCGTTGTCCCATCCTATCTCTTCCCACCCTATCTATATTTACATAAATATCATCTACAACATCATCTATAGGGTTTTCTTGATTTACAATGGGGGCATGGGGTTCATTTCTTCTATTATGCGGCCTAGAATTATTTCGAGGTTGTATATCAGGTTGATTACCCATCCTAAGTGAAGCTATTGTCTCATTTTGTTCAGTAATAGTATTCCTTATCTCTTGGAATTGGAGGTTCCATCTCTCGAATTGTTGATGCATAGCTTGTAGAGTGAAATCATTTCTTGCTCGGATTTCAGCTTCCTGAAGAGCCCTTTGTTCATCATCACTAGCACCTGTATGAGACATCTTTAAAAAAACAAAAACAAAATGTTATCACTCAAACTTGGCTCTTTCCCTATATTGTTCTCGCCGACTCTTGCCTTTTCCCCCTCAATTAACCTTTGGAAAATACCCTGTAGATTTATAATTAAACCCAACTAGTATCAAAGTCCTTAGTAGTAAAATAAGGAATTTTGGGGCACTAAAGAAAGTGAAGAAACATGTAACGACCCAACCGGTCGTGTCACGACCCAAGTTTTCCCACCGTTGGGTATCGTAATGGCACCTAGTCCTAGATACTAGGCAAGCCTAACAGTTAATAATAACAACAATAAGTAAAGGAACACTAACAGTCTAGATATAAAAACCTTGACCGAATTTACAATGTTTTTCCCAAAACCGGTAATACAAGTAATAAGCTCTACGAATCTTCTACGACTTCTAAATACAACTGTTTTGGAAATAAATATGACAGTGTAGGAATAATAATACAAGGAATGTGACTCTGAAGCCTACGAACGCAGCAACAAGTTACCTTGAGTCTCCTCGGCAATCAGCCGCGCAGTTACTAACAATCAAAACCTGGATCTGTGCAAACAAAAATGCACAGAAGAGTAGTATGAGCACACCACAGCGGTGCCTAGTAAGTATCAAGGCTAACCTCGGTGGAGTAGTGGCGAGGACTAGTCAAGACAACNNTGAATATAGAAGTAACCGAACACTACATCTATCTAAGAATTTACAGGATAATTTACAACAATGACAATATAATGCGGAAGGGAAATTACAGAAAAATAACCACGAAACAACATAAATTACACAGATAGATGGATAGCAAAACAAACTAAACGCAAAGAAAACACAATGCAATAGAAAACCCCACAACTCCACTCTGCATCTATTTATTCACATCGAGCCTTAGCCATTAAATTCAATAAATTGGTGGTAACCCTTAAAAAACAGATCATATGAAAAGCTTTGCTAATGAAATCATTTTTATGTAGAAAGATTTACTTTGAAAACATACTTTCTCCAAAATATATATAAGTATATGTACAAGAGAGGGTTACGTAAAACATAGTTTTCTTTCAAATTACAAAGTTTCCAAAGATACTTTCCAAATAAAGACTTCCAAGTATCATTTTATGCAAGACTAGTGCCTTTCAAATATACTTACGATGTAAACGTCTTCATCTATAATCATTTCGAAAACTATTACTTTTCAATAATACCTTTTCTGAAAAATCTCGTAATCATAATCTCCTCAAGGTAAATCTGTCGGAACTCAGTCCGTACTCAAAACTTGCCTTGTCAATAAATGTAGAAAGGGATCAATGCGAATATCCGGATTTAAACAACGGAATATTAACTCTTAAACAAATGCAGTAGATATCAAACAAGAACACGGAAAAGTATAATGCAAAGACAAGTGCACGGCATGTCCCCTCATGCTAAAGTAAATAATCACTTGTCACGGAATGTCCCCTCGCGCATAAATAAATAAATGAACACTTAGCACGGAATGTGCACTCGTGCAATAAATAATAAACAATCGGTACGACATGTCCTCTCGTGCGATAAATAATAAACAATCGGCACGGCATGTGCCCTCGTGCGATAAATAATAAACAATCGGCACAGCATGTCCCCTCGTGCGATAAAGAAATAAACAATCGGCACGGCATGTCCCCTCGTGCGATAAATAATAAACAATCAGCACGGCATGTCCACTCATGCGATCAATAATAAACAATANCAATGCAACCAATACCATAACAGCAAAGCAATAATAGAAAACACACCATCCCGGCAAGGGAGTCAACAATGAAAAACAATACCATCACGGCAAGGGAAAAATAGCTATAACCAATCTCGCCTAAGCAATTAACTTTAAGAAATAAAACTCAGCTCAAACATAGGCCCAGTAATAGGCAACATCAAGAAAACATCAACAACATAATTATTCATCAATTAGACCCAAGTAGCACATAAGATAAAAAGTCGTATAGATCACAATCTAAGAGTCACGGGCATGCTTGACTCTAACGAAATGACTGTTCTAACTACGACTAAAAAACTATAAAGCTAGATAACACTAATATAGTCAATTGAGCAGTTTTAGAAAGCAAATATAGCATGGAGGTGAGAGCAATAAAATATTCAGTTAAGTCAATTAAGATCAAATAGCCAACGAAGGAATCCAAAAGCAAGTAATTCTAATTTAAGCAGGAAAGGATGAAGTAAACAACCAAGGATTCAATTATAATAATTACAACTCATACACAGGTAACATAAGGACCTACGAATCCTAAAAGGTCAATCTATTAGCAAAGAAGTCCGAGTACACACTCGTCACCTCGCATACACGGACTAAAATCAACAAAGAATACTCAGCCCTAAGGGGGAGTTCCCCCACACAAGGTTAGGCAAGATACTTACCTCAAAGACGACAACCGGGTACTCAAAAATGGACTTCTCGGGCGAAAAGACCTCCGAACGGCTCAAAATCAACCAAAACAACTTCAAAACACACATAAAATGTATAAGGAACTATTCCAAATAATAAAGTTTCAATCTTTACTAATTTATAAAAATCGACCACAAAGTCGACCCACGAGCCCGCACCTTGGAACCTGACAAATTTTACAAAATCCGATTATCCATTCCGATACATGTTCACACATACCAAATTGATCAAATTCCGATGTCATTTGGTCCGTCAAATCATGATTTTTTATTTTTGAAGTTTTCTTTCACAACTCCCAATTTCCCCCAATCAAAATATGGATTAATTCAAAAACTGAACTTCTCTAATCATATTAAAATGCAAAAATCATACTTATATACTGACCCCGATGAAAAGACGAGAAGAACGCCTTAAAAATCTTCTCAATCGGAGCTCTAGAACTCAAGATATGTTCAAAATACTAAAATGACGCGGTCTGGTTTTTCTATACTCAGGGATTTCGCACCCGCGACCAAAATACCCGTACCTGTGCATTTCCAGCTGTAATTTCCGCACCTGCGGACAATTTTTTGCACCTGCGGCTCCCCGGGTGAGGACCCAAACTCGCACCTGCGGAACACCATCACCAGCTCTCTTCTCCGACACTAAAATGAGCATAACTTCCTCATACGATGTCCAAATTTGATGATTATTTTTGCTATAGCTCCGTAATTACGATACCGATCTAATGCTTCAATAAAAACAGAAATTGGAGCTCATTTGCTTAATGTGGTACCAATTATACTTGAAGAAACGACGCCGAAACCTCAAAAACGAGCGCAACACAACCCATATCTATCTGAAACCCACCCGAGCCCCTCGGGACCTCAACCAACAATTCCCACAAGTCATATATCAGTACCCAAACTTAGTCGAATCTTGGGAAAATCCAAAACAACACCAAAACACCGAATCAACCTCGGATTCAAGCGTAAGAACTTCTAAACTTCCAAAATTCGCCAACGATGCCGAAACTTACCAAACCACGTCCGAATGACCTGAAATTTTGCACACACGTCACAAATGACACTACAAACCTATTCCAACATTCGGAATCGCATTCCGACCCCGCTATCAAAATTTCCATTTCTGGTCGGATTCCTAAAAAACTTTAAATTTTCTATCTTTAGCCAAATGACTTCATAATAACCTACGGACATCAGAATGCACTTCCGATCGCCCTCCCAACTCCAAAATTACCATACGGAGCTATTCCCAGGCTCGGAATCCCAAACGGACATCTATATCACTGAAATGCCTGTCAACCCAGATTTATGAAATTCTTCTAAAATGCTATCTTCCATAATATACGCCGGAATGCTCCCGGGTTATCCAAATCCCGGTCCGAACATACGCCCAAGTCTGAAATCATCATACGAACCTGCTGGAACCTTCAAATCCTGATTTGGAGGTTGTTTAGTCAAAATTCCAATCTTAGTTGATTCTTCCAACTTAAGGCTTCCGAAATGAGAATTTTCTTTCCAATTCGACTCCGGATTATCCGGTAACTGAATCTAACCACGCACACAGGTCGATATACATAATGTGAAGCTGATTATGATCTTATACCACTGAATGGAGCTTAAACTCTCGAAATGACCAGTCGGGTCATTACATTCTCCCCCTCTTAAAACCAACGTTCGTCCTCGAACGTGCCAAGATCCACCTATACTCATCCGATCACTGATTGCACACTCCCAACATAAACCCGCAGGTGGTTCCACGTCACCCCGACCTATGTAAGCCTGATGACACCATCACAACTGCAATTTAACCTCCTTATCACTACCGATAAGCCTCATACCTCAATTTCTCACCTTATACTCATTTCCAAAAAGGTCTGATCTTGAATCCATATCCGGCATTAGCCTTAACAAGCCGCATTAACTCATTCCTATACCCATAAGGCACGACCACGCAATATAGCTCATCGCAAATAGGCTCAAATAGCACTTTTGATCACAATAACTGCCCGAAATCAACTCAACATTGGCAGTTGCCCCACATATGGAAGAACTCCGCTCCAAACCCCATAATACTGATAAAGAAGAGATAAACATGAAGACCTCATTATTTGGCACCCAAATCACCAAGCCATAGCTAGAACCACTCGGAACACATCCCGCAAACCAAAACTGGAGAAGCACATAACGAAAATGAATGAATATGAAAAGAGAGACATATAAAAGACTATCAAACAAGCCCATAGGCATAACTCTTTATCAATATTGACTTACCAAAGCAATATAACAAGGGAGAAGCAAATCATATGAACAAATCACAAGGATCCCATCCTGCTAAAATTTACACCGCGGTACTCGGCCCGGCCTAAGTATATCAAATCACAAATATCATGAGGATATCACCCTCAACTCTAAATCTCATACCGAAAATATATCATGCCAATAGAAATCTCTCCCTCAACTCATCTCAGCTGATAGAAGTCGTAATACTAACTGAACTCACATCTCAATGGAGTATCAAATCACAGCCAGTAAACAAAGTACTCAGGAAAATTCAAATAAAGCTCACCATAATGAATAATAAAGACTCACCTCTAGTTCCACCACTAGCAAAGATGAACAAAAACAACGGTAGTCACAGCTACTACTCATAGAATCCCCCAACAGGAGCAAACACAAAAATAGAGTGCAAAACATGAAACTCACTCATAAATGAAACAACGAATAAGGGAACTCGTCCCGACCGGCGTAACTATAATGGAATATGATTGGTGCCCCTCTGATGCACATCATAACAAACCTGAGTGATGATATCTGGCACCACAGCCTCTAACCTATTATATGAAACATATCGACGGGTCGGGCCTCCCTCTCTTGGGCGCCCTCTACTCACCTGAATACCCTGCTATAACACACTTACCTGAACCCTGGAACAATCTGTCACCCTGTGGCTCATCTCCTCATAGAAAACAATCTCTCTACCGACGTGGCTGTAGAAACCACACAATACGGGTCCTCTGAGACCTAGGAGTACCTGAGAACTCCCATGCGAAGCTGGTAATAAAAACTGAGCTAGTTGACCCACAAAATCTCTACCGTGTCGTACTCTGCCTCCATAATAAGGACCAGTAGATCTCTCCGACCTATGTGCCTCCTAACTGAAGCAACCAAGCGAGGTGTATACTTGGCCAACTCACTGAATCCGACGACGTACTCTAATACTGACATAGCGCCCTGACGTAAATGCTCCAACTCCGTGCGCCATGCATCTCGGAGGGGACTGGGTGCAACTCCCTCAATAACATCTCTGGAACCTAAATCCATGCGAGTGAAACTGACTTGGCTGGGCTACTCCACTCATGTGCCCACCACTACTTACAAACCCACTGCTCTGGACCTGAGACGTGAAAAAAGAAATCATGCTCGTCTCCATAATACCTGAAGTACGAAGAATATAGTGGCACTCCTCCAGAAAACCCTGGAATCACTTTTCACCAATTAACTCAAAGATAGGAGGGTGGTACTTCCGTTACCTCTAAATTTTCCCAAGTTTTCCTTCTTCCGATGTTGCTGCTCTAACTACGGGCTAAACGAAAACCACATGTGGTGCTACCATGACAATTGGAACCTGACCCACATGGCCTTGCTGCTGTGGAGGGTAGACGGTGGGAGTTCGAACTCCTCTCAGATTTGTGAAGTAGCTGGTGCACTAGGATCAATCCCGCTTGAGTTGATATACCAATTATACTCAAAGCTATAACCCCGGTCTCTGAAGCCCGGAGTAACAATAGGCACCCCAGTACTTGGTTTTTCCCCCAACTAGAATTGATGGTGGCTCTTCAACGGGCGTTCTGGTAGGCATCTTAACTGCGCCACGTGCTCCTCGTCGGCCTCTGTTTCTGACCCTTGCGATGCTTTCCTCGGGTAACGTCATCAGGTACCGCAGTTCGCGTCCTCAACATCGGTGAGAGAATGGAATGATAAATTTCAAACTTCAAGGTCAATGAACTCGCACGATAGGAATGAAGGAAGTGAAATCATCCTAATAGTTTTGTATCCTCTCGAAGATAAGTACAGACGTCTCCGTACCGATCCGCAAGACTCTACTAAACCCGCTTATCACTCGTAGCACCTAGGAACCTAGTGCTCTGATACCAACTTGTCACGACCCAAGTTTTTCCTCCGTTGGGTATCGTGATGGCACCTAGTCCTAGAGACTAGGTAAGCCTAATAGTTAATAATAACAACAATAAGTAAAGGAACACTAACAGTCTAGATATTAAAACCTTGACCGAATTTACAATGTTTTCCCAAAACCGGTAATACAAGTCATAAGCTCTACGAATCTCCTACAACTTCTAAATACAACTGTTTTGGAAATAAATATGGCAGTGTATGAATAATAATACAAGGAAGGTGACTCTGAAGCCTGCGAATGCAGCAACAGGTTACTTTGAGTCTCCTCAGCAATCATCCGCGCAGTTACTAACAATCAAAACCCAGATCTGTGCAAAAAAAAATGCACAGAAGAGTAGTATGAGCACACCACAACGGTGCCTAGTAAGTATCAACACTAACCTCGATGGAGTAGTGACGAGGACTAGTCAAGACACAACTGGTCTACAAAAATAATTAACGTGAATATAGAAGTAACCGAACACTACATCTATCTAAGAATTTACAGGATAATTTACAACAATGACAATATAATGCGGAAGGGAAATTACAGAAAAATAACCACGAAACAACATAAATTACACAGGTAGATGGATAGCAAAACAAACCAAACCCGAAGAAAACACAATGCAATAGAGAACCCCACAACTCCACTCTGCATCTATTTATTCACATCGAGCCTTAGCCATTAAATTTCATAAATTGGTGGGAACCCTTAAACAACAGATCATATGAAAAGCTTTGCTAATAAAATCATTTTTATGTAGAAAGATTTCCTTTGAAAACATACTTTCTCCAAAATATATATAAGTATATGTACTAGAGAGGGTTACGTAAAACATAGTTTTCTTTCAAATTACGAAGTTTCCAAAGATACTTTCCAAATAAAGACTTCCAAGTATCATTTTATGCAAGACTAGTGCTTTTCAAATATACTTTCGATGTAAAAGTCTTCAGCTATAATCATTTCGAAAACCATTACTTTTCAATAATACCTTTTCAGAAAAATCTCGTAATCATAATCTCCTCAAGGTAAATCTGTCGGAACTCAGTCCGTACTCAAAACTTGTCTTGTCAATAAATGTAGTAAAGGATCAATGCGAATATCCGAATTTAAACAACGGAATATTAACTCTTAAACAAATGCGGTAGATATCGAACAAGAACACGGAAAAGTATAATGCAAAGACAAGTGCACGCTATGTCCCCTCGTGCTAAAGTAAATATTCAGTTGGCACGGAATGTCCCCTCGCGCATAAATAAATAAATGAACACTCGGCACGGCATGTCCCCTCGTGCGATAAATAATAAACAATCGGCACGGCATGTCCCCTCGTGCGATCAATAATAAACAATCGGCACGGCATGTCCCCTCGTGCGATCAATAATAAACAATCAGCACGACATGTCGCCTCATGCGATAAATAATAAATAATCGGCACGGAATGTCCCCTCGTGCATAGATAAATAAATACACAATAAATCTATGAAACACATCAACTATAGGAACCATAAATCACAATGTCCCAGCAAGGGAATCAACAATGCAACCAATACCATAACAACAAAGCAATAATAGAAAACACACCATCCCGGCAAGGGAAAAACATCTATAACCAATCTCACCTAAGCAATTAACTTTACGGAATAAAACTTAGCTCAAACGTAGGCCTAGTAATAGGCAACATCAAGAAAACATCAATAACATAATTATTCATCAATTAGACCCAAGTAGCACATAAGAGAAAAAGTCGTATAGATCACAATGTAAGACTCACGGGCATGCTTGACTCTAATGAAACGACTGTTCTAACTACGACTAAACAACTATAAAGCTAGATAACACTAATATAGTCAATTGAGCAGTTTTAGAAAGCAAATATAGCATGGAGGTGAGAGCAATAAAATATTCAGTTAAGTCAATTAAGATCAAATAGCCAACGAAGGAATCCAAAAGCAAGTAATTCTAATTTAAGCAGGAAAGGATGAAGTAAACAACCAAGGATTCAATTATAACAATTACAACTCATACACAGGTAACATAAGGACCTACGAATCCTAAAAGGTCAATCTATTAGCAAATAAGTCCGAGTACACACTCGTCACCTCGCATACACGGACTACAGTCAACAAAGAAGACTCAACCCTAAGGGGGAGTTCCCGCACACAAGGTTAGGCAAGATACTTACCTCAAAGCCGACAACCGGGTACTCAAAAATGGACTTCTCGGGCGGAAAGACCTCCGAACGACTCAAAATCAACCAAGACAACTTCAAAACACACATAAAATGTATAAGGAACTATTCCAAATAATAAATTTTCAATCTTTACTAATTTATAAAAATCGACCCAAAAGTCGATCCACGGGCCCGCACCTTGGAACCCGACAAATTTTACAAAATCCGATTACACATTCCGATACGATTTCACACATACCAAATTGATCAAATTCCGATGTCATTTGGTCCGTCAAATCATGATTTTTTATTTTTTAAATTTTCTTTCAAAACCCCCAATTTCCCCCAATCAAAATATGGATTAATTCAAAAAATGAACTTCTGTAATCATATTAAAATGCAAAATATTACTTATATACTGACCCCGATGAAAAGACGAGAAGAACACCGCAAAAATCACCTCAATCGGAGCTCTAGAACTCAAGATATGTTCAAAATACTAAAATGACGCGGTTTGGTTTTTCTATACTCAGGGATTTCGCACCCGCGACCAAAATACCCGCACCTGCGCATTTCCAGCTGTAATTTCCGCACCTGCGGACAATTTTTTGCACCTGCAGCTCCGCGGGAGCGGACCCAAACTCGCACGTGCGAAACACCAGCACCAGCTCTCTTCTCTGACACTAAAATGAGCATAACTTCCTCATACGATGTCCAAATTTGATGTTTCTTTTTGCTATAGCTCCATAATTATGATACGGATCTTATGCTTCAATAAAAACAGAAATTGGAGCTCATTTCCTTAATGTGGTACCAATTATGCTTGAAGAAACGATGCCGAAACCTCAAAAACGAGCGCAACACAACCCATATCTATCTGAAACCCACTCGAGCCCCTCGGGACCTCAACCAACAATTCCCACAAGTCATATATCACTACCCGAACTTAGTCGAATCTTGGGAAAATCCAAAACAACACCAAAACACCGAATCAACCTCGGATTCAAGCTTAAGAACTTCTAAACTTCTAAAATTCGCCATGCCGAACCTTACCAAACCACGTCCGAATGATCTGAAATTTTGCGCACACGTCACAAATGAAACAAAGAACCTATTCCAACTTCCGGAATTGCATTCCGACCCCGCTATCAAAATTTCCATTTCTGGTTGGAATCCTCAAAAACTTTCAATTTTCTATCTTTAGCCAAATGACATCAAAATAACCTACGGACATCAGAATTCACTTCCGATCGCGCTCCCTACTCCAAAATTATCATACGGAGCTATTCCTAGGCTCGGAATCCCAAACGGACATCTATATCACTGAAATGCCTTTCAACCCACATTTATGAAATTCTTCTAAAATGCTATCTTCCATAATATACACCAGAACATTCCCGGGTTATCCAAATCCCGGTCCGAACATACGCCCAAGTCCGAAATCATCATGCAAACCTGCTGGAACGTTCAAATCCTGATTTGGAGGTTGTTTAGTCAAAATTCCAATCTTAGTTGATTCTTCCAACTTAAGGCTTTCGAAATGAGAATTTTCTTTCCAATTCGACTCGGTATTATCCGGTAACTGAATCTAACCACGCACACAGGTCGATATACATAATGTGAAGCTGATTATGACCTTATACCACTGAACAGAGCTTAAACTCTCAAAACGACCAGTCGGGTCGTTACAGGTCGTTTTGAGCTCCAGCGCGTCGTTCGACAGTTGGAGGCCATGAGCAGCTTCATTTCAGGTATTATGAATTTTAGGTGTGGTCGGAATCGATTTTCGAGAAGTTCAGAGTTAATTTGGAAAGACAATTCTCATTTCGGAAGCCTTACATTGGAAGAATTGATTAAGACTGGAAGTTTGGGTAAACGACTTCGGAATCATGATTTGAAGGTTCCAGCAGGTACGCATGATGATTTCGGACTTGGGTGTGTGTTCGGATCGGGTTTTGGATAACCCCGTAGCATTTCGGCGTATATTGTGGAAGTCAGAATACGGAGAACTGTGCACCTCTGCTAGAATGACCAAAGTGGGAGAGCGGCAGCATAGTGGTTAATTAGAAGATTGTAACGCATTTAGTAGATATCCATGAGGAGCGGACTAACTAGTAAATTTGGTGAATGAGAACATGCTTAGGATGGGGTATTGATGTTGTAGAGAGTGTGCAGTACAACGTCGCTGGAAGATGTCAGTTGGTGATTTCCACAGGGGGGTTATCTCATGTGAGTAGGTTAGCGGTTGTGTGGTTGGAAAGTTTCTGCGAGGAATTCTAGTGGTTATTAGGTAGGAAGTTGAATATGTGAATGATGCTAGCTTGAGTATTTAGGAAGTGCTAACAGGAGAATTTAGAAGAATTTGACGGGTTGGTTGAGCAAGGTCATGTCAGCAATGAAGAAAGAATTTCGGTGGGATCTAGAGTGGTGTAAGGAGTAGCTTCAAGTTAAGTGCGAGAGTCCTACCGCCTGCAATTGGGTTGCAGGATTATCTTCTCATGGGGGTTGCAGATTGTCGGTGCATTGGCAAGGTATTTCAGCTAAGGGAAAAGGAGTAAAATGGTAACTATGCTGGGATTTGATAAATGTGTGCAAACATCCCTTCATGGGCGACCCCCGAAGAAATACCCGGTCTCCTATCATAAATGCCCAATCTCAAACTCTATGATCCGCGTAACTCTTCTGCCTGGACTGAGTTGTACGAAGTCTATCCTGAATAATCTTCACCTTGTCCAAGGCATCCTGGACTAACTCAGAACCCAACAATCTAGCCTCCCGACTCAAACCACCCGACTGGGGACCGACACCGTCTACCATACAACGCCTCATACGGAGCCACTTGAATGCTCGACTGGTAGCTGTTGTTGTAGGCAAACTCAGCTAAAGGTAAGAACTGGTCCCATGAACGACCAAAGTCAATGACTCAAGCCCGCAACATATCCTCCCAAATCTGAATAGTACGCTCAGACTGTCCGTCCGTCTGAGGATAAAACGATGTGCTCAACTCAATCTGTGTGCCCAACTCTCGCTGAAAAACCCTCCAGAAATGGGAGGTAAACTGAGTACCTCGGTCTGATATAAGGATATGGGCACGCCATGCAATATAACAATCTCTCTCATGTAGATCTTTGCCAACTTCTCCGCTGAATACGAAACTGATACCGGAATGAAGTGTGCTGTACAACATGGCCCAGAAATGCCACTGAACTCAACCAGAACTCACACTTAGAAAATTTGGCATACAACTACCTATCCCTCAGAGTCTGGAGGACGACTCGAAGGTGCTACCCATGCTCCTCTCGGCTACGGGAGTAAATCAAGATATCATCAATAAACACAATCACAAATGAGTCCAATTATGGCCTGAACACACGGTTCATCAACTCCATAAAAGCAGCGGGGGCATTTGTCAACCCAAATGACATCACCAAGAACTCATAATGCCCATAACGAGTGCGAAAGGCCGACTTAGGGACATCAGACGCCTTAATCCTCAGCTGATGGTTACCTGATCTCAAGTCTATCTTGGAAAACACTGTAGCACCCTGAAGCTGGTCAAATAGATCATCAATCCTCGACAAAGGATACTTATTCTTAATAGTAACCTTATTCAGCTGCCGGTAGTCATTACACATCCTCATTGAGCCATTTTTCTTCTTAACAAACAACACTGGAGCACCCCAAGGAGAAACACTAGGCCTAATGAAGCCTTTATCCAACAAATCCTGCAACTGCTCCTTTAATTCCTTCAACTCTGGCGGGGCCATACGATACGACGGAAAAGAAATGGGCTGAGTGCCCTGAGCCAACTCAATGCAAAAGTCAATATCCCTGTCGGGTGGCATATCTGGCAGGTCAGCAGGGAATACCTCTGGAAACTCACGAACCACGGGCACACACTCCATAGAAGGAACCTCGGCACTGGAATAACGAACATAGGCCAAATAGGCCAGACAATCCTTCTCGACCATGCGCCGAGCCTTCATATAAGAAATAACTCTACCAGAAGAATGACTAGGAGTCCCTCTCCACTCCAAATGAGGTACTCCTGGCAAGGCTAAGGTCACTGTCTTCGCATAACAGTCCAGAATAACATGATAGGGAGATAGCCAATTCATCCACAATATAACATCAAAGTCAACCATATCCAGAAGCAAAAGATCAACCCGAGTCTCCATACCACCAATAACTACTAAGCAAGCACGGTAGGATCGATCTACCACTATAGAATCACCCACCGGGGTAGACACATATACAAGAGCACTCAGGGAATCACGGGGCATGCTCAAATAAGGGGAAAAATATGAAGACACATAAGAGAAAGTAGAACCCGGATCGAATAATACCGAAGCATCTAGGCTGCAAATTGAAATCGTACCTGTGATAACTGCGTTAGAGGCCTCAGCCTCAGGCCTGGCCGGGATAGCATAGCATCGGGGCGGAGCCCCTCAAACCTGAACATCTCTGGGTCGACCTATTATGACTTGACCTCTACCTCTCGTGGCATGTCCTCCATCTCTATTAGTCCGACCTCCACCTCTGGCACCATGACCACCACCCCTAGCTGACTGAGGGGGTACGGGTGCACCTGATGTGGGAACCATGGCACGGGAACCCTGATACTGAGAACCACCAAAACCTCAGGGGGAAAATTGGAAATATGCCCTACACCACCGCAAGTGAAGCAAGACCTCGGCTGCTGAGAATACTGACCCGCTAGCTGTCCCTGACGACCAGAATGACCACCCTGAAAGCTCTGAATTGGTGGTGTAGTGATGGGAGCTGAAGGTGCAATGCGGGATATCTGGAGTGCTGACTGATAAGGCCTAGGGGGATGACCTCTACCAAGGAATCTCTGCCTCCAGATGAGGCACCACTGAATCGGCCAAAATGACGAGGTCTCTTGTCAGACCCCTGACTACTGCCTTGTGATAATACCATCTCAATGCGCCTGGCCACATCGGCTGCATCCTGAAAGGAGATATCAGTACCCGTCTCCCTGGCCATCTGAAGTCTGATAGGATGAGCCAAACACTCGATAAATCTCTGAACCCTTTCCCGATAAGTGGGGAGTATCATAATAGCATGCCTGGCTAGAGTAATGAATCTGGTCTCGTACTGAGTGACAGATATGGAGCCCTACTGGAGACGCTCAAACTTCCTCCGAAGATCCTCTCTCAGAGTAACTGGAAGAAACTTCCCCAAGAATAACTCGGAGAATTCAGCCCAAGTCAGAGGTGCAGACCCAACTGGTCTGGTCAAGCAGAAATCTCTCCACCAAGTCTAAGCGGTCCCAGAAGACGAAATGTAGCGAAGTCAACTCCATTGGACTCCACAATGCCCATGTTCCGAAGAACCTCATAACAGCTGTCCAAATAATCTTGGGGATCCTCTGATGGTGCGCCAGTGAAAGTAGCAGGGAATAACTTGGCGAATCTATCCAATCTCCATAGAGCATCTGCTGACATAGCTGCTCCCTCAATTGTCAGTGCCACAATACCCGGCTGAGCTACTCCGGTTGTCTGAGGTGCTAGAGTCTGAAACTGAGGATCTAACTGCTCTGGAGTACGAGTAGTAGGAGTCTGGGTCCCTCGCCCAGCCTGAGAGATGGCTGATGCAGTATGAAGAAGACCGGCCTGAGCCACACTCTCCATGAGTCCCACTAAGCGGACTAAAGCGTCCTGAAGCACCGGGGTAGCAATGAACCCCTCTGGGACCTGAACTGGTCCAACTGGGACTGTCTGAGGGGGAATCTCCTCGGTGAACTCAACCCGAGGGTCCTCCACTGGGGCTGCTGCTCTGGGCTGAGCCCTGCCCCAGCCTCGGCCTCTATCGCGGCCTCGGCCTCTATCTCGGCCCCTCGTAGGAGCTGCAACAGGAGTAGCGGGATCCTGATCGGAACTTGGGGAAGCACGCATCCTCTCCATCTACGAGAGAATAGAATAGAAACTTAATTAGCATTTTGATTTCAAGTCGCACGATAGAGGAGAAGAAATATGAAGTCATTCCTAACTTTGCAGCCGCTATGGATAAGTACAGACGTCTCCGTACCGATCCCTCATTCTCCACCACGTTTGTCCGTGAGTTGTCAGACCTAAGCAACCTAGAGCTCTGATACCAACTTGTCACGACCCGAATTCCCACCTTCTGGCCGTGATGGCATCTAACGTTGAACCCTCTAGACAAGCCAACGTTTTAAATGAATTGACATAATAACAATTAAATCAATAAACTCTAACTAAATAATCATGATAAAAATACGGAGGTTAATAGATTCTAAACTAAAATAGCCAATCTCGTAGAAATCCCTTTAAGTAAAAAACCCAAAAATGGAGTCACAATCTCATGACCCAGACTAAGATATGGCTAAAAACAACTGTTTGAAATAAAGTGGTACATCTGTCTATAAATACAAAAAAAATGACAGAAAGAAGGGATAAAAGGTGACGTCAGGGCCCACGAACGTCTGCGGATCTACCTCGATGTCGCCTGCATTTACTGAAGGATACTCCCTCTAACGGTGTCCACTGGGCCTGTCTGCGTAATCTGCACAACTTAAAGAAGTGCAGGTGTAGCATCAGTACAACCGACCCTACGTACTGAGTAAGTTCCGAGCTTAACCTCGGCGAAGTAGTGACGAGGCTAGGACACGACTGCAATTAATACCTGTACAGTTCAATAATATGACGGGAAATAAACAGGAAATACAGTTGCGGGGAAGAACATGTTGGGGATAAGGGGCAACAAATTACCAAAACAACAGAATAAGATAATAACTGAAATGTAGAAGTAAGACAGGAATTAATATCTCGAAACAAGTAAATAAGCAACAAAAGGCACTGCATGTCCCCTCGTGCATAGCCTCACGATCACTCGGCACCGAATGTCCCCTCGTGCATAATCTCACAGTCGCTCGGCACGGAATGTCCCCTCGTGCATAAATAATAATCACTCGGCACGAAATGTCCCCTCGTGCATAATCTCACAGTCGCTCTGCACGGAATGTCCCCTCGTGCATAAATAATAATCACTCGGCACGGAATGTCCCCTCGTGCATAATGTACACAGAAACAACAATTCAATATAAATGTTTACAATAAGAAGTTCTAAATGTACATAAATAACCAACAAAATTCTATCGTCCCGGCAAGGGACTCAGCTATAACCAATCTCTCTCAGAGGCATAATTTCAACAATAAAAATCCTCAACTGAACAATTAATCAATAACTTCCCACGTCATGAAACAACATCAATGTATCACTTCTAAATCACCAATTATTCACAACACAGAGAATATCAAGAAGACGGTATAATTCATCACATTTGACTCACGGGCATGCTTGACCACAACATATAGGTACTCGTCACCTCACATATACGTTGGACATGAATTACACATAGAAAATAAGATTGTATACCTATTCCCTCAAGCTAAGGTTAGGCCAAACACTTACCTCGGCTCCAAAAATGCAAGTCAAGCCTCAATCACAACCTTTCCTCTCGAATCCAACTCCGCAACGATAATATCTAGACATAATTGACTTATTAACATCAATAATTACTCAATAAACCAATTCCAAAGCCTAATTATACATTTCCCATCATTCTTCCAAATATATCAAAATTCGACCCCGGGCCTGCTTTGTCCAAACATGAGGTTCAGACCAAAACCCGATAACCCATTCCCCCACGAGCCCGAATATACAATTTGTTTTGAAATCCGACCCATAAATGAGGTTGAATTCCCCAAAATTCCAAAACCCTAACTCTACCTAAAATCCCCAATTTCTACCTTTGATTTCATGTTTTTAGACCTAGGTTCTAGTAATAGATGGAGAAAAGTAGAAGAAAACAGAGTTAGGATCACTTACCCAAGTAGTTATGGAGGAAAAATGGCTTGGAAGTCGTCTATGGGATTTGAGGAAGAAGAGAATGGTGAAAAATTATGAAATCCCGTGTAAGTATTCTTTTTTAGGGCTTCATAAATAACTGGGCGAAATTATACTATGCGATCGCAGAAGAAGGGTTGCGTTCGCATGCTTCATGAATTCCCTACTATGCGACCACAGAGGTAAGGGTGTGATCGCATAAGAGACAGGCTGTGGACTTATGCGATCGCGGATAAGGCTTGTGCGATCGCAGAGAGTAATTGCCCTGCCCTCACCCAGCTTGCCTATACCCCTATGCGATCGCGGACTACTCTATGCGATTGCATAGAGGAACTGACCTCCCCCACCCTAAAAATCTATGCGATCGCGGAACTATGTATGCGATCGCACTGAACGAAACATCAGACACCAGAAACCAGTCAAAACACCAGATTTTCTAACTCTTTTGCACCCCGACATCTACCCGAAACTCACCCGAGCCCTCGGTGCTCAAAACCAAATACACACCCACCCTCATAAACATCCTACGGACTTATTCAAGTAAGTAGACCACCAAAATAACATCAAAAATAATGAATTAACCTCCAAAATCTATAGAATTTTCTCAAACTTCATAAATTTCTAAATTTCCCATTTTTGTTCGGAAACACGTCAAACCATGTCCGTTTCCTACCAAATTTTATAGATAACTCACATAACACATATTGAACATGTTCCGGGCTTCGGAACCATAATATGGGCTCGGTAACACAGGTTTCACATCAAAGTTCATTCTCAAAAGCCTTTATTATTTACAGAAAACAATTTTCTTTAAAAGTTCATTTCTCCGACTTGGGACCTCGTAATTCGATTCCGGCCATAAGCCCATGTCCCATATTTTCCTACGAACCTTCCAGGACCGTCACATCACGGGTCCGAGTACGGGTCCGTTTACCAAAAATGTTGACCAAAGTCAACTTTATCCAAATTAATTATATAATTTCAACTTATTATCAAATATCTATATAAAGGCTTCCCGGCTTTGCGCTCGGGCTGCACACGCACATCGAGGTGAGATTAACAGAGGCTTTCGGGGGCCTCAGAACACATTTTTAGTTAAATTTACACAGGATGACCTTTTTGGGTCATCACAGAATGGCCCGAACCATAAATGTATCTTTCAATCCGCCGTGGCTTACGGCCCGCTCCCTTGAGAGTGGAGGAAATAACACTCTGATCGCAGAATGTAAATTGCGAAGCAATCACATGCACACACAATATCTTCTTAATTTACTTTTCAGAGGGCATTCCTTTAATTTACCAAATTCCATGATCTTAGGAAAACAAGCTGCATATAACATGAATTCATAAAGTACACAATTCATTTCTAAGGAAGAACACAAGGCATGATGTGGGCCTAACTACCCGAACATAACAATAATAGTCGCTACGTACTGACTCTCGTCACTTTGTACGTACATAGCCTCTGCAAACATTAACACATAGTCATTTAATTCACCTATGGGGAAAATTCCCTCTTACAAGGTTAGGAATGAGACTCACCTCGTGTAGAACCTACTCTCCGGGTCCAGAATGCGCCCGAAACTCCGAACTCGTCTCCCAAGGACTCGAAACTATTCAAATGTTACACAAGTTCATCAATTATATTCAAAAGTATGAAATTCTCCTATTTACTTAGTTATTTCATCCTACTTGAAGAAATCCCAAAATTCTCCCCCGGGCCCGCATGCTCGAATTTCGGAAATTTTCAAAGAAAACTCTTACCCATTACCTAAGGGTCGTTAGTATATGATTTTTTTTTAATTTCATAGCTAATTAACGGGTAATTCCCTAATTTTTCATAAAGCCCTAGGTTATTACTCTAACCCTTGATTTCCACTAATTAGAAGGTTAATTTAACTAGGAATTCATGCATTAAACTAACATTAGGGTAGAATTCACTTACCTTTCAGTAGCTAGGTCGTGGGGCTCTTTTCCAAGCTCTCAAGGTCGTCTATGGAGGAAAGAAATTGGAGTAAAATGAACAAATCCCGTGTTTTAAAGAACTCACTGCCTACAATGGTTCCGCATCTGCGGTCTCGCACCTGCGAGTAAATACTTGCACCTGCAGAATTGGAAAAGGGGACCAGGGCTCGCACCTGCGGATCTTGATCTGCACTGCGAGAAAAGGGCATCCCACTTGAAGCTGCACCTGTGTGGCTTGGACTGCAGGAGTGGTCCCGCACCTGCGGTCACACCAGTTCAGGTGCACCAGCAACTGCTTCAGCTGGTTTTTGGCCTCGTTTGGTGCCCGAGAGGCACCTAGGCCCACCCGAGCCCCCGTCCAAATATAAAAACAAGTCCCAAATCATAATACGGACTCTCTCGAGCATTTGGAACACCCAGAACAACGCTAAAACATAAAATCACACCTCAAAACCCCTAGAATCAAACTTAAGAACTTTAAGTTCTTGAATTCGCTAACAATGCACCGAACTGACCTATGCTATTTGGAATGACCCCAAACTTTGCGATAAAGTCATAAATGACATAACATAACTATTCCCAGTCTCGAAATTCTATTCCGACCTCGATAACACAAAAACTATAACGACCCAGTCGGTCGTTTTGCGCATTAGGATCCCGTTCCCTTAAATGAAACCTCCCATAGAGGCTACTCGTGCTTTATGACTTGCGGGGATGGGTGGTTCGGGATTTTGGGGTGGTTTGAGTGATTTAGGAACACTTGGTTCCTTAAGGGTGGCCTATTTGGCCAAGTTTGACTTCAGTCAATATTTTGAGCAAACGACCTCGGAATCGATTTATGGCAGCTCCCATAGCTTCGTATGATGATTTCAGACTTGGGCGTATGTTCGGCACGAGTTTTCGAATACCCGGGAGCATTTCAGCGCCTGAAATGGAAATCAGGATTTCCTTAAGTTTGAAATTTGATTTAGGACATTATTTTATGCTATCAAGGTCTGAACGAAATTCCGAGACCGGAAATAGTTCCGTCATGTCATTTATGAATTTTTCGCAAAATTTGAAGTCTTTCCGAGTTTTATAGGTCGGTTCGGCGCATCGTTACAGAAATCTAGAGTTTGAAAATCTTAAGTTATGAATTCAAGGGTTTTGGGATGTGATTTTGAGTTTTAGCGATGTTTTGAGCGTTCCGTAAGCTAGAGTGAGTCCGTAAATATGATTTGGGACTTGTCAGTATATTTAGACGTGGGCTCGGGTGGGCCCAGGTGCCTCCCGGACACCACACGAGGCCAAAAACCAGTTAGAACAACTACTGGTGTGACCGCAGGTGCGGTCGCCCAGCCGTAGGCGCGGGACTGTTCCTGCAGTCCCTGCCTCGCAGGTGCGGTTCCATTTCCGCAGGAGCGGAGCCGTAGGTGCGGTCCCCTTGAATCGCAGGTGCGGGGCAAGTTCTGCAGGAGCGGGTCCATTGGTGCGGAAACCCCTCCGCAGGTCCGACACCCAACCCCCTTGCTCTTTTCCGCATGTGCGATCCATTTCTCGCCGGTGCGGGACCGCAGGTGTGTTCCCAAGGGTCGCAAGTGCGGAGCCCCTGTAGGCAGGCATATTTAAATGCCCAAAGCATGGATTTCCTTCATCGTTTTCTCACTCAACCTCCATTAAAGAGCTCTCAAGCTTGGGGAAAACCTGTCCACGACCAAGTCCATCAAAGGTGAGTAATTTCACTCCGTTTGTCTAGTCTAATATGTGAATTAACAAGGGAATTAACTACTAAATCTTAGTAAAACCTAGATTTTGGGTAGTAAATGGGATTTTTGGGAATTTGGTGAATTATCCAATTCTTGTTATGAATTCAAGTATAAATCACATAATTATGATCCTTAGGCTTCGGGTAAGTAATTCCTTCGAGAATTTTTGGGATTCGAACGTGTGGGCCTGGGGTCAAAATTTCAAAATCCTTCAAGAATGTCTAACTGTGGGATAATTGGTTAATTCTTCTTCCTTGAGCTTGAATTGATTCAATTATACTATATTTGGCTAGTTGCGAGCCGTCGAGGGTAGATTTCGGAGATTTCGGGCGCATCCTTGATCCGAGGGGTGATTTCATCCCGAGGTGAGTCTTCTTTCCAACCTTGTAAGGGGGAAATGTCCCCCTAGGTTCATTATTTTCTATGTATTCATGTTGTGGGGGCTGCGTACGTACCAAATGATGAGAGTCCGTACGTGGCGACTATAATGCTATGTCGGGTAGCTTTAGGACTCACGAGCATGCCTCTATGTGCCTTATTTGTACTCTGTATGTACTATGAGTTGTGATTACTGTTGAGGTGATGTGGAAAGGTGCAACATTATGAGTTAAATCCCAGTTGACTATCCATGGTATTGGCACAGTCATGTTGTGTTCACTGTTGAGTTGGTACACATATGTACTTGTATATATATATATATGCGCACTTGTTATCGAGTCAGCACACGAGTCGCAGGTATGATGCTCGACCGTGGGTCAGAATATTACTATTATTATCGAGTCAGCACACGAGTCGCAGGTATGATGCGCGATCGTGGGTCAGCTTATTAAATCGAGTCAGCACGCGAGTCGCATGTATGATTCGCGATCGTGGGTTAGCTTATGACCTCAGTCCTTATGACCACCCTTATGACTCCAGCCGGTTGTCTTGTCTTGGTATGTGTATGATCACTTGAGTTTTGAGTCACTTGTATCAGGTTTGTCAGGTATTGGTTATGATAGGATTTTGGTACTTTGCTATTCATTTTTTTGATATTTACCTGGGTTACATTACTCGCTATGTACTTGTTGTTTACTATTCACATGCCTAGTTGCTTTAGCCATATCTCGATATATATTATATTGCTGGACCTTAGTGAGTATTTAGTCGACCTCTCGTCACTACTCCTTCGAGTTTAGATGGGATACTCACTGGGTACATATTTATTATGTACTCATGCTGCACTTCTTCTTCTGTACTTGACTGTACAGGTCCTGAGGCTTGTACATTTGGCTATCAGGCTGGTGCTAGACACTGACTTGTGTTGATTAGAATGAGCTGCTGTTCCTGGCGATCCCTGGCAGCACCCTGGAGTTTCTTTTGTCATTTTCCCCATCTATTTAATTCAGACTGTGGACGTGTATATATTTTATCCTTGTATAGTCAGATAGTTGCCCGTGACAGTCGTGACACTGGTTCCTGGCATACACGTAGCGTATATTTTGGGTTGTGAGCTATATATTTATACATATACTTATCTTTTGGCCATGTTTCGTTATGATTCTATTTCATACCACCCGTTATCAACATGCTAAAAATTGTTAAAATTGGTAGACGTTGGAATAAATAATCAAAATGGGAAGGATAACACTTAGTATCATCCATGTTGGCTTGCCTAAACCCGCCGTTGGGCGCCATCGCGACCTGAAGTAGGATTTGGGTCGTGACAACGTGGTATCAGAGCTTTAGGTTCACGTAGTCTCACGAGTCACGGGCAGACCCAATATAGTCTTGCGGATCTGTACGGAGATGTCTATACTTATCTGCATGAGGCTATAGGGTGTTTAGAAACTTCTCTTCGTTCATATCCTCTTGTGCAGTCGAGGATATACTCAATTTGTTCTTCTATTCTCTCATAGATTGTGAGGACGCGTGCATCCGACGTTCCTGAGCCAGGGAATGTCGTTGCCCCTGCCACCCGCGGTCATGGTCGAGGCAAGGGGAGGGCACCTACTCGAGGTAGGGGACGAGGGCGTCCCAGAGCTGTACCAGATGCACCACTAGAGGACCCTGTTATTGAGGAGCGGGACGAGCTGCCTCCAGTAGCTCCTGCACCAGCTGATTTTATGACGGCGCCAGGCTTCTAGGAGGTCATGGGCCGCATGTTGAGATTCATGGACACCATGTCCCTGGAAAGTATACTTCCAGCAGATCCTGCCACCTCCAAGGCGGGAGGGGGAGTCCAGACCCCTACCGCTCAGGCCACAGAACAGGCAGCAGCACCACACCACACTCCGGGTACACCGCCCGTGGGTGGGGTTCAGCCTATAGTAGCACAGCCATAGTCCAAGCCAGTAGCAGAGGGTGACCTGTAGAAGATGTTAGATAGATGGACCCGACTTCGCCGTCCAGTCTATGGGGGTGAGCGAGGGAAGAACGCCCAGGATTTCATCGATAAGTGCAGGGACAGACTGCACAACATGGGGATCTTAGAGTCTCATGGGGTCGACTTCACTACATTTCAGCTAGAGGGCAGAGCTCGCCGTTGGTGGCAGTCATATATTCTTAGCAGGCCAGTAGATTCGCCTCCGGTCCCCTGGAGTCAGTTTACCCAGCTATTTCTAGACAGATACATTCCACCTTCTGAGAGGGAGGAGCTTCGGGGTCAGTTTGAGCGGTTAGAGCAGGGGAAGATGTCCATGACTGATTATGAGGCGAGATTTGCAGAGTTATCACGCCATGCTCTTATAATATTTCCCACTGATGTCGAGAGGGTGAGGCGGTTCGTGGAAGGCTTACATCCAGGTATCAGGACCTCTATGGTCAGAGAGGTAGAGATGGGTACCCCGTACCAGCTTGTAGTCGAGATAGCTCGTCGGATTGAGGGATACCGACTGAGGAGTAGAGAGCAGGGTCAGCAGGACAAAAGGGCCAGGTTTTCAGGTGATTTCAGGGGTGCTCCAGCTAGGGGCAGGGGTCAGTTTGGAGGTGGTCAGCCCAGCAATCCTTCATATGCAGCACCTCTGCTACCTCCCCGGGGTGTTCCAGCAAGGCCTCAGTTCAGTGCCATTCCATAGCGCTCCTACCGTCCTCCAGCCATCCACATTTCACCCAGTGGTCACTCCAGCCGTCAGAGATCCTCTGGTTCCTATTTTAGTGTTGTATCAGATGATTCTCATCGCACTCCGGCCATTCAGGACTCTTAATCTTCAGGGCAACAGGGTATGTCACATGTGAGGTGCTTCGAGTGTGGGGACTTAGTCCACGTGAAGAGGGATTGTCCCAGCTATCGGGGCAAGGCCGTGCAATAGAGTCACCAGCCTATGATTTCAGCACCAGCAGTTCGACCGCCTAGAGGTGGGGGTCAGGTTGGCAGGGGCCGTCCAAGAGGGGGAGGCCAGTCAGGAGGGGGTCAGTCAGCTCCAGCTCATTTAGTGGGAGCTCAGTCTTCAGGTGCTACATCCAGATTCTATGCTATTCCGTCCAGATCAGACGCAGTGGCCTCAGACACCGTGATTTCAGGTATTATTTCAGTCTATGGTAGAGAGGCTTCAGTGTTATTTGATCCAAGGTCTACATACTCATATGTTTCAGCATTATTTGCCCATTTTCTGGATGTTCCTCGTGAGTCCTTGGGTTCTCTCTTGTATGAGTCCACTCCTGTGGGCGATTATGTGGTGGTAGACCGGCTCTACCGATCATGTGTGATTACTTTATGTGTGCTTGAGACCAGAGCCGACCTGTTATTACTCGACATGGTGGATTTCAAGGTTATTTTGGGCATGGATTGGCTATCTGCTTATCATGCTGTGTTGGATTGCCATGCCAATACAGTTACCTTAGCCATGCCTGAGTCGCCGAGGTTGGAGTGGAGAGGTTATTTAGTTAGTTCGTTCAGCCGGGTCGTTTCATTTATGAAGGTTCGGCATATGGTTGAGAAGGGGTGTTTGGCTTACTTTTCTTATGTGCGGGACACCACCGCCGAGTCTCCTACCATTGGTTCAGTGCCTGTGGTCCGGGAGTTCCCAGATGTATTTCCTTGAGATCTTCCCGACATGCCTCCAGATCGGGACATTGATTTCTGTATTGATTTGGCTCTAGATACTCAGCCTATTTTCATTCCCCCTTATCGTATGGCTCCTAAGGAGATAAAGGAGCTGAAGGAACAGCTTGAGGAGTTATTGGCCAAGGGGTTCATCAGGCCGAGTGTGTCGCCGTGGGGTGCTCCAGTCTTATTTGTGAAGAAGAAGGATGGGTCTATGCTGCATTGATTACCGTCAGCTGAATAGGGTGACCATCAAGAACAAGTATCCTCTTCCGCGCATTGATGATTTGTTTTATCAGTTACAGAGTGCTCGTGTGTTTTCTAAGATTGATCTGAGATCGGGCTATCACCAGTTGAAGATTCGGGCTTCAGATGTTCCGAAGATTGCATTTCGTACCAGATATGGCCACTATGAGTTCCTAGTGATGTCCTTTGGTTTGACTAATGCCCCAGCAGCATTTATGGACTTGATGAATAGGGTGTTCAGGCCGTATATTGACTCCTTCGCCATCGTCTTCATTGATGATATATTGATCTACTCACGGAGCCTGGGTAAGCATGAGCAGCATTTGAGAGTTGTGCTTCAGACCTTGCGAGAGCAGAAGCTATATTCTAAGTTCTTTAAGTGCGAGTTCTGGTTAGAGTTTGTGGCATTCTTGGGGCATGTGGTATCCGGAGAAGGTATCAAGGTTGATCCTCAGAAGATCGAGGCAGTTCAGAGTTGGTCGCATCCTACTTCAGCTTCAGAGATCAGGAGTTTTCTAAGTCTAGCAGGCTATTATCGTCGATTCGTAGAGGGATTCTCTTCTATTGCAGCTCTATTGACTAGATTGACGCAGAATAATGCCCCGTTCTGATGGTACGAGGAGTGTGAGGCGAGCTTTCGGAAGCTCAAGTCAGCATTCTGGCATTGCCCTCCGAGCCTGGGATGTATACTGTGTATTGCGACTCTTCATGCGTCGGGTTGGGATGTGTGTTGATGCCGGATGGCAGAGTTATTGCTTATGCTTCGCGCCAGCTGAAGGTTCATGAGAAGAACTACCTTGTGCACGATTTGGAGTTGGCGGCGATTGTTCATGCTTTGAAGATATGGCGGCACTACTTGTATGGGGTATCTTGTGAGGTCTACACTGATCACCGCAGTTTGCAGCATTTGTTTAAGCAGAGGGACCTTAATCTGAGGCAGCAGAGGTGGCTCGAGTTGTAGAAGGACTATGATATCACTATTCTATATCACCCGGGCAAGGTAAATGTGGTGGCAGATGCTTTGAGCAGGAGGGCAGAGAGTATGGGTAGCTTGGCCTACATTGCAACAGAGGAGAGACCTTTAGCCTTAGACATTCAGTCCTTGGCTAATCGCCTTGTGAGATTGGATCTTTCAGAGCCTCGTCGAGTTCTAGCTCATGTAGTTGCTCAGTATTCATTATTGGGAGAGATTAAGGCTCGACAGTTTGACGATCCATGTTTGGCACAGCTTCGAGATACGGTGGTCCAGGGTAGGGCCAAGGAGGTTACCTTGGGCGAGGATGGCGTTCTGAGACTCTAGGGTCGACTGTGTGTTCCTGATGTTGATGGCCTGAGGGAGAGGATTCTGGCAGAGGCGCACATTTCTCGATATTCTGTTCATCTAGGGGCGACGAAGATGTATCGGCATTTGAAGCAGCATTACTGGTGGAGGCGGATGAAGAAGGACATTGTGCAATATGTGGCCAGGTGTCTTAATTGTCAGCAGGTTAAGTACGAGCATCAGAGGCCAGGAGGCTTGTTTCAGCAGATGCCCATTCCTGAGTGGATGTGGCAGCACATCACTATGGACTTCGTGGTTGGGTTCCCTCGGACTTTGCGGAAGGTTGACGCGATTTGGGTCATTGTGGATAGATATACCAAATCGGCGCATTTCATTCATGTGGCTACTACTTACACTACAGAGAGGCTGGCTCAGATTTACATTCGAGAGATAGTCCGGTTGCATGGTGTGTCGGTGTCTATTATATCAGATCGAGGTCCTCAGTTCACTTCGCACTTCTGGAGAGCTTTGCATAGAGATATGGGCACTCAGATAGACCTAAATTAAGCATTTCACCCTCAGACTGATGGCTAGTCAGAGCGTATAGTTCAGATACTGGAGGATATGCTTAGGGCTTGTGTGATTGATTTTGGGGGTCAGTGGGACCAGTTCTTGCCTTTGGTGGAGTTAACATACAATAATAGTTATCAGCCCAACATCAAGATGGATCCATTTGAGGCTTTATATGGTCGACGGTGTCGTTCTCCGATTGGGTGGTTTGAGCCTGGCGAGGCCAAGTTATATGGCACAGATCTGGATAGAGATGCTTTGGAAAGGGTGAAGATTATTCAGGAGAGGCTCCGCTCAGCGTAGTCTAGGCAGAAGAGTTACGCAGATCAGTGGGTGTGCGATGTAGCATTCATGGAGGGTGATAAGGTTATGTTGAAGCTTTCGCCAATAAAGGGTAGCATAAGATTCGGGAAGAAGGGCAAGCTGAGCCCCAGGTTTATAGGTCCATTCGAGGTGCTGAGGCGAGTCGGAGAGGTCGCTTATGAGCTTGCTTTACCTCCAGCCTTATTAGGAGTTCATCTAGTTTTCCATGTATCCATGCTTCGGAGGTATCACGCCGACTTCTCTCACGTGGTTGATTACAACACTATTCATTTAGATGAGAACTTAGGCTACAAGGAGGAGCCAATAGCTATTGTTGATAGGCAGGACCACCAGTTGAGGTCCAAGACAATTTCGGCAGTAAAAGTCCAGTGGAGGGGCCAACCAGTTGAGGATGCGACATGTGAATCCGAGGAGGACATGCGGAGCAGATATCCGCAACTATTCAGCAGTCCAGGTACGATTCTAGACCCGTTCGAGGACGAATATTTGTTTAAAAGGGGGAGAATGTAACGACCCAGCCGGTCGTTTTGCGTATTAGGATCCTGTTCCCTTAAATGAAACCTCCCATAGCGGCCACTCGTGTTTTGTGACTTGCGGGGACGAGTGGTTCGGGATTTGGGAGTGGTTTGAATGATTTAGGAACACTTGGTTCCTTAAGGTTGGCCTATTTGGCCAAGTTTGACTTTGGTCAACATTTTGAGAAAAAGACCTCAGAATTGAGTTTTGACAGCTCCAATAGCTTCGTATCATGATTTCGGACTTGAGCGTATGTTCGGCACGGGTTTTCGATGACCCAAGAGCATTTCAGCGCCCGAAATAGAAATCAGGATTTCCTTAAGTTTGAAATTTGGTTTGGGACGGGATTTTACGTTATCAAGGTCCGATTGAAATTCCGGGACCGGGAAATTTTTTGTCATGTCATTTATGACTTGTCCGCAAAATTTGAAGTCATTCCGAGTTGTATAGGTCGGTTCGGCGCATCATTATAGAAATCTAGAGTTTGAAAGTCTTAAGTTATTAATTTAGGGGTTTTGGGGTGTGATTTTGAGTTTTAGCAATGTTTTGAGCGTTCCGTAGGCTCGAGTGAGTCCGTAATTATTATTTGGGACTTGTTGGTATATTTAGACGGGGGCTCGGGTGGGCCCAGGTGCCTCCGGACACCACACAAGGCGAAAAACCAGCTAGAACAACTGCTGGTGCAGCTGTTGCTGGTGTGACCGCAAGTGCGGTCGCCCAACCGCAGGCACAGGACCGCTCCTGCGGTCCCAGCCTCGCAGGTGCGGTTCCATTTCCGCAGGAGCGGAGCCGTAGGTGCGGTCCCCTTGAATTGCAGGTGCAAAGCAAGTTCCGCAAGAGCGGGTCCGCTGGTGCGGAAACCCCTCCGCAGGTGCGACACCCAACCCCCTCGCCCTTTTCCGCAGGTGCGATCCATTTCTCGCCAGTGCGGGACCGCAGGTGCGGTCTCAAGGGTCGCAAGTGCAGAACCCCTGTAGGCAGGCATATTTAAATGCCCAAAGCACGAATTTCCTTCATATTTTTCTCACTCAACCTCCATTAAAGAGCTCTCAAACTTGGGAAAACCTGCCCACGACCAAGTCCATCAAAGGTGAGTAATTTCACTCTGTTTGTCTAGTCTAATATGTGAATTAACAAGGGAATTAACTACTAAATCTTAGTAAAACCTAGATTTGGGGTAGTAAATGGGATTTTTGGGAATTTGGTGAATTATCAAATTCTTGTTATGAATTCAAGTATAAATCACATAATTATGATCCTTAGGCTTCGGGTAAGTGTTTCCTTTGAGAATTTTCGGGATGCGAACGTGTGGGCCTGGGGTCGAAATTTCAAAATCCTTCAAGAATGTCTAACTTTGGGATAATTGGTTAATTCTTCTTCCTTGAGCTTGAATTGATTCAATTATACTATATTTGGCTAGTTGCGAGCCGTCGAGGGTAGATTTCGGAGATTTCGGGCATATCCTTGATCCGAGGGGTGATTTCGTCCCGAGGTGAGTCTCCTTTCCAAACTTGTAAGGCGGAAATGTCCCCCTAGGTTCCTTATTTTCCATGTATACATGTTGTGGGGGCTGCGTACGTACCAAGTGACGAGAGTCCGTACGTGGCGACTGTAATGCTATGTCGGGTAGCGTTAGGACTCACGAGCATGCCTCTATGTGCCTTATTTGTACCCTGTATGTGCTATGAGTTGTGATTACTGTTGAGGTGATATGGAAAGGTGAAACATTATGAGTTAAATCCCGGTTGACTATTCGTGGTATTGGCACAGTCCTGTTGTGTTCACTGTTGAGTTGGTACACATATGTACTTGTATATATATATGCGCACTTGTTATCGAGTCAGCACACGAGTCGCAGGTATGATGCGCGACCGTGGGTCAGCTTATTACTATTATTATCGAGTCAGCACACGTGTCGCGGGTATGATGCGCGATTGTGGGTCAACTTATTATATCGAGTCATCATGCGAGTCGCATGTATGATTTGCGATCTTGGGTTAGCTTATGACCTCAGTCCTTATGACCACCCTTATGACTCCGACCGGTTGTCTTGTCCTGGTATGTGTATGATCACTTGAGTTCTAAGTCACTTGTAACGGGTTTATCAGGTATTGGTTATGAGAGGATTTTGGTACTTTGTTGTTCATTTTTCTGATATTTACCTGGGTTACATTACTCGCTATGTACTTGTTGTTTACTGTTCAAATGCCTAGTTGCTTTAGCCATATCTCGATATATATTATATTGTTGGACCCTAGTGAGTATTTAGTCGACCTCTCGTCACTACTCCTTCGAGTTTAGACGGGATACTCTCTGTGTACATATTTATTATGTACTCATGTTGCACTTCTTCTTCTGTACTTGACTGTACAGGTTCAGAGGCTGGTACATCTCACTATCAGGCCGGTGCTAGATTCTGACTTGTCTTGATTAGACTTCACGGTGAGCTGCTCTTCCTGGCGATCCCTGGCAGCACCCTGGAGTTTCTTTTTTCATTTTCCCCGTCTATTTCATTCAGACTGTGGACGTGTATATATTTTATCCTTGTATAGTCAGATAGTTGCCCGTCAGTCGTGACACTAGTTCCTGGCACACACGTAGCGTATATTTTGGATTGTGAGCTGTATATTTATACATATACTTATCTTTTGGCCATGTTTCATTATGATTCTATTTCATATCACCCGTTATCAACATGCTAATAATTGTTAAAACTAGTAGACGTTGGAATAAATGATCAAAATGGGAAGGATAACACTTAGTATCATCCATGTTGGCTTGCCTAACCCCGCCGTTGGGCGCCATCGCGATCTGAAGTAGGATTTGGGTCGTGACAACGTGGTATCAGAGCTTTAGGTTCACGTAGTCTCACGAGTCACGTGCATACCCATTAGAGTCTTGCGGATGGGTACGGAGACGTCTGTACTTATCTGCAGGAGGCTATAGGGTGTTAAGAAACTTCTATTCGTTCATATCCTCTCGTGCAGTCGAGGATGTACTCAATTTGTTCTTCTATTCTCTCACAGATTGTGAGGACGCGTGCATCCGACGTTCTTGAGCCAGAGGATGCCGCTGCCCCTGCCGCCCGCAGTCGTGGTCGAGGCAGGGGGAGGGCACCTGGTTGAGGTAGGGGACGAGGGCGTCCCAGAGCTGTACCAGATGCACCACTAGAGGACCCCTGTTATTGAGGAGCGGGACGAGCTGCCTCTAGTAGCTCCTGCACCAGCTGATTTTATGACGGCGCCAGGCGTCCAGGAGGTCATGGGCCGCATGTTGAGATTCATGGACACCATGTCCCAGGCAGGTATACTTCCAGTAGATCCTTCCACTTCCCAGGCGGGAGGGGGAGTCCAGACCCTTACCGCTCAGGCCACAGGACAGGCAGCAGCATCACACCACACTCCGGGTACACCGCCCGTGGGTGGGGTTCAGCCTATAGTAGCACAGCCAGAGTCCAGGCCAGTAGCAGAGGGTGACCAACAGAAGATGTTAGATAGATGGACCCGACATTGCCCTCCAGTCTACGGGGGTGAGCGGGGGGAGGACGCCCAGGATTTCATCGATAGGTGCAGGGACAGACTGCACAATATGAGGATCTTAGAGTCGCATGGGGTCGAATCCCGAACCACCCATCCCCACAAGTCATAAATCAGTGAAAGCAACTACAAGGAAGTATCATTCAGGGGATCAGTGTTCTAAAACGCAAAACAATCGGTCGGGTCGTTACATTCTCCGCCTATTAAACAAACGTTCGTCCTCGAACGGTTCTAGAATCATACTTGAAGTGCTGAATAAGTGGGGATATCTGCTCCGTATATCCATCTCGGACTCCCAAGTCACCTCCTCGACTAGCTGGCCCCTCAACCGGACCTTCACAGCAGAAACTCTCTTAGATCTCAACTGGCGATTCTGTCTATCAATAATACCAACTGGCTCCTCCTTATAGCCCAACTTCTCATCCCACTGAATGGTGTTGAAATCAACCACGTGAGAGAAGTCTACCTGGTACCTCCGGAGCATGGATACATGAAAGACCGAATGAACTCCTGATAAACTAGGAGGCAAAGCAAGCTCATAAGCAACCTCTCCAACTCTCCTCAATACCTCGAAAGGACCTATAAACCGCGGTCTCAGCTTGCCATTTTTCCCGAACCTCATAATACCCTTCATCGGTGAGACCTTCAACAGGACCTTAACTCCCTCCATAAATGATACATCACGCACCATCTGATCCGCGTAACTCTTCTTTCTGGACTGTGCTGTGCGGAGCCTTTCCTGAATCAACTTTACCTTCTCTAAAGCATCCTTCACCAGGTCAGTGCCATACAACTTAGCCTCGCCATGCTCAAACCACCCGATAGGAGAACGGCATCGCCGCCCATACAAAGCCTCAAATGGAGCCATCTCGATGCTGGACTGATAACTGTTATTGTAAACAAACTCGGCCAAAGGAAAGAACTGGTCACACTGACCTCCGAAATTAATCACACATGCCCTGAGCGAACCACTCTGTAACTCGTTCATTCCTTTTGTAACTATCATGGGCCAACATGGCCATAACTCGTAATGTACAATTGCAAGTGGAAAAAAAACTGTAAACATTGTATCACTAAACCATTTTTAAAAAAAATGAGTACATATGGGCCGTCAACGCCTCTGACATACAGTATAAACTGAACCTCTGTCTACAAAGCCTCAAAGAATACATAAACATCAACAAGGTCGGGACAGAGCCCTGTCATAGCAATAAATGCATATCCTAATTAACTGACCAAATAGGCAACTCCGGAGCAAGTGGAGTGCAACAACACCTTCTACTGAGCTGATAGCCTACTAGGAGGACTGTCAACCTGTCTATTAGAACCTGCGGGCATGAAACGCAGCGTCCCCAAGCAAAAGAAACGTCAGTACGAATAAAGTATTGAGTATGAAAGGCAGGAAAGCATAACTAAGAACAGTAATGTAAAGAGATATGTAGGAGATACAACCTGTAGCATCTGAGTGCCTCTAAGAGATGGTAACATGAAATGTGTGATACATATATATACATAATCTTGTAAAAACATCCGCCTTTGTGGGCATCATCATCATCATACCATACCTGGCCTCAAAGAGGACTCGGTAAAAATGTACCCGGCCACGTGGAGCTCGGTAAACCCAACTGATCAGTGGTTGCACAATAGGTGTCATACCCCACCGACTATAGCACGGCTCGGTAGAGTAAAGTAGATACATATATAATGCATGCTGGACTCATGGAATCACGTTCTTCGATTAACATTACGAACATCATACCATCGATATGAACGTCACTAGGATTCAAGGATCATACATACTTTCTTAGAATAACTTTATAAGGAAAGAACAACGTGGACAACCTTAGTTGCTGAGTAGATTTATTATGAAATAGCATATCGTGTACGTTCGTTTTACTTTAGATCATGCCAAAAGAAAAAAGGGATAGACTTAACATATCTGGAGTAGGAAAAAATCTGTATAATATTCTTGAAAAATCTTGAACCGTACTCCTTTAGTACCGCAAAAATTTGGTTCCTTTATATATGCATCTAATAATGTCTTATAAATGTATTATTTTGGTTTCATCCCTTTACTAACCATTTCATCCACAAGCTTTCTTGCCCTACAAACCTCCCTCAATTTATACAGCCCATTAATAACTGTCCTCATTGAATGAACTGTAATTTTCACATCAAACCCAACCAACTTCTGGTAAAACGCAAACAATAAATTATATGGCATTTTCCTTTCCGTCGCACGCAAGTACACTTTACAAGCTTCTAACAGCAATATCAAAGCCATCTTCTTCTTTTTTCTTCATATAATCAAAAACATCCAAAGCTTCCATAAACATAATACTTTTAGCATAAAAAATAAATACATATTAAATACCTCCCCCATAATGTTGTGATGTACATGATTCTCACCCAATAAAGAAGCTATTTTTGAAATTGGTTTCCTCAGACCATTATCAACACCAACAGCATGCGATATTTTCTTGGATGAAGAAAAAATCCTGAAGTCAAGCAAACGCAACCCAAAGACCGGTGTAATTTCGACATATGGGCGCAATTCAATATCTTGTAATTTTCACCATGGATGCTTATTTTGAATTGGATTGTATTGTTTGCAGCAAAAGTTCAAATTCAATTTTCAGATATAGTAAGTTGCACAACTGAATGATATATGAAGAAAACTCTAAATGTAATGAATTATACATATTTGAAGAAACGATAATCTCTTCCTACATAAAACATATCAGAAGGTCATCTTATTTTACCAAGTTTGCCAAATGGAAACTTTTTGTATGCGGCACATCACACGAGTCATACATATGATTTAAGGGGTGTTGCCATGTGGGGTGGGGATGGGAAATGTAAATATTTATCCACTTATTAGGTAATTAGGTAATGTCTCGTTACCCGGTAATTAACCAATTACTCACGTAATTAAAAAATGTCTCAAATTACTTAAAATACTACTCACTTTTAAAACACTTTATATATCATACTATAATATACTTTTCTATCATGATCATGTGGTACCATACAAAATAAATACATACACTATTATTTTATTAAAATATTCATATAAAAATAGTAATCAAATTAACTATTAAACTATACATATACGTTTAAATATAGTAACATAATTGTTGTAAACATACAATTACATCAAACATATCACTATTAATCAATATAACTATTAATACTATAACTATCCAAATGATAACCATTTTTGTATATAGCNAACACATATACTATTATTTTATTAAAATATTCATATAAAAATAGTAATCAAATTAAGTATTAAACTATACATATACATTTAAATACAGGAACATAATTGTTGTAAACATGCAATTACATCAAACAATATCACTATTAATCAATATAACTATTTATACTATAACTATCCAAATGATAATTATTTTTGTATATAGATTTAAATATATATCATGTTTATTATACAAAGAATGCTTTCATGTCTATTCTAACATTTTATATCACCATGTGCTACTATTGCTTCAATTCACATTAAATATTACAATCCTTATTTTAACTATGTTAATATTTTTGTTTATCATTTTAATACTAATTAAATGCATGTCATTTCATTCCAATTGTATTCTATTTTTTTTTAATTGTTAGCTGATAATATTATATAAATATCGATTGTAAAAAAAATTTCTCAACTTATAAT
Organism: Nicotiana undulata; assembly: GCA_005239495.1. Lineage (NCBI taxonomy): Eukaryota > Viridiplantae > Streptophyta > Magnoliopsida > Solanales > Solanaceae > Nicotiana > Nicotiana undulata. The sequence goes on along the minus strand of ML289829.1, from coordinate 51,297 downwards.
TTTCTTAATCTCATATAAAGAGTAAACATTCTCGTACACTTAGTTCTTAAAATGGTAAAAATATAATCTTCTTCTCTTATGAGAAAATAATTTCTATCTTTATAATAAACAAAATCTCATAAACTTTCTTATATTATGAGTATAATTTACCATATCCAAAAATAGTAATAATGGTAGCTATCAAAATTTATACTTATAAAATTTTTACTAAAATACTTTACTTAAAAGAAAATACCACACTAATATAATATCTAACGATATTTAAGGTTGTTAAACTTTTGGGGTCTTAATCCCTTCAACCTCATATAGATTACTACGACTTATCCTAATATTAAAGTACAGGGTGTAACATGAATTGTACGCTCCGACTGACCATCGGTCTGAGGGTGAAATATTGTGCTGAGATCTATCTGGGTACCCAACTCACTATGCAATGCTCTCCAGAAGTGCGAGGTGAACTGAGGACCTCGATCTGATATAATGGACACCGGCACACCGTGCAACCGGACTATCTCTCGAATGTAGATCTGGGCTAACCTCTCAGAAGTATAAGTAGTAGCCACGGGAATGAAATGCGCCGACTTGGTCAATCTATCCACAATGACCCAAACCGCGTCAACCTTCCGCAAAGTCCGAGGTAACCCAACCACGAATTCCATAGTGATGCGCTCCCACTTCCACTCAGGAATGGGAATCTGCTGAAATAGGCCTCCTGTCCTCTAGTGCTCATACTTGACCTGCTGGCAATTAAGACATCTAGCAACATACTCCACAATGTCCCTCTTCATCCGCCTCCACTAGAAATACTGCTTCAAATCACGATACATCTTCGTGGCACCAGGATGAATAGAATACCGTGAACTGTGTGCCTCCTTCTTGCATCCTCTCCCTCAGGCCATCAACATTAGGTACACATAAACGACCCTGAAATCTCAGAAAACCATCCTTGCCAATGGTAACCTCCTTGGCACCACCCTGAACCACTGTCTCCCGAAGCTCTGCCAAGCACGGGTCATCAAACTGCCGAGCCTTAATCTCTCCCAATAACGAAGACTGAGCAACCACATGTGCTAGAACTCGGCGAGGCTCTAAAAGGTATAATCTCACCAGGCGATTAACCAAGGACCAAATGTCCAAGGCTAGAGGTCTCTCCTCTGCTGCAATATAAACCAAACTACCCATACTCTCCGCCTTCCTGCTCAAGGCATCTGCTCCCACATTTGCATTGCCCGAATGATAAAGAATGGTGATGTCATAATCCTTTAGCAACTCAAGCAACCTGCGTTGTCTCAAATTAAGATCTCTCTATTTGAACAAGTGCTGCAAGCTGCGGTGGTCTGCATAAACCTCACAGGACACCCTATACAAGTAGTGCCTCCAAAACTTCAGAGCATGAACAATCGCCACCAACTTCAAATCGTGCACAGGGTAATTCTTCTCATGAACCTTCAGATGGCGAAGCATAAGAAATAACTCTCCCTTCCTGCATCAACACACATCCCAAACCAACGCGTGAAGCATCGCAATACACCGTATACATCCCAGAACCGAAAGGCAATATCAGAACTGGTGTTGAGGTCAATGTTATCTTGAGTTTCTGAAAGCTCGACTCACACTCGTCGGACCATCGAAATGGGGCATTCTTCTGAGTCAACCTAGTCAATGGAGCTGTAATAGAAGAGAACCCCTCCACAATCAGCGATAATAGCCTGCTAGGCCAAAAAATATCCTGATCTCCGTAGCTGAAATAAGACGCGGCCAAATGTGATTTGCCTCAATCTTCTTGGGATCAACCTTGATACCCTCTCCGGATACCACATGTCGCAAGAACGCCACGGAATCTAACCAGAACTCACACTTGGAGAACTTAGCATATAGCTTCTGTTCTCGCAAAGTCTGGAGCACAACTCTCAAATGCTGCTTGTGCTCTCCCAGGCTACGTGAGTAAATCAGAATGTCATCAATGAAGACAATGACAAAAGAATCAATATACGGCCTGAACACCCTATTCATCAAGTCCATAAATGTCGTTGGGGCATTAGTCAATCCAATGGACATCACCAGGAACTCATAGTGACCATATCTCGTACAAAAAGCAGTTTTCGAAACATCCGACTACCGAATCTTCAGCTGATGATATCCCGATCTCAGATCAATCTTAGAAAACACCCGATCACCCTACAACTGGTCAAACAAATCATCGATGCGCGGCAAAGGATACTTGTTCTTAATAGTGACCTTGTTCAACTGGCGTTAATTAATACACATCCGCATGGACCCATCCTTCTTCTTTACAATTAGTACCGGAGCACCCCACTGCTCCTTCAACTCTTTCAACTCTTTTGGAGCCATACGGTACGGGGGAATGGAAATAGGCTGAGTGCCTGGAGCTATATCAATGCAGAAATCAATATCACGATCCGGAGGCATTCCCGGAAGGTCTGAAGGAAATACATCAGAAAACTCTCGAACCACTGGTACTGAATCAATCGTCGGAGACTCGACGGTGGTGTCCCGCACATAGGCAAGATACGCCAGACAACCCTTCTCGACCATATGTCGAGCCTTCAGGAATGAAATAACTCGACTGGCTGCACTAACTGAGGAACCTCTCCACTCCAGTCTAGGCAACTCGGGCATGGCTAAAGTAACTGTCTTGGCATGGAAATCTAGCACGGCATGATAAGGAGATAGTCAATCCATGCCTAGAATAACCTCAAAATCAATCATGTCGAGCAATAGAACGTACGCTCTGGTCTCGAATCCATAGAAAGTGATCACACAAGACCGATAGATCCGGTCTACCACCACAGAATCGCCCACAGGAGTGGACACATATATGGGAGAACCCAAGGACTCACGAGGAACATCCAGAAAATGAGCAAATAAGGCTGAAACATATGAATAGGTGGATCCTAGATCAAATAACACCGATGCCTCTCTACCACATACTGAAATAATACCTGTAATCACGGCATCTAAGGTCACTGCATCTGATCTGGTCGGAATAACATTGAACCTAGCTGGAGCGCCGGACGACTGACCTCCGCCGGAATGAATAGGAGCTGACTGAACTCCCTCTGTCTGTCCTCCACCTCTAGGACGACTCCTGCTAGCCTTTCCTCTACCTCTAGATGGCCGGACCGTTGGTGCTGGACCCATAGGCTGATAACCCTGTTGCACTGCTTTGCCCCGAAGCCTGGGAAAGAAACTCTTCATATGACCTCGATCCCCACACTCATAACAACCTCCAGGTATCATAGCATGCTGCCTTGAAGAAGAACCCTGAATGGCTGGAGAGCGATGTGAACCCTCTGGCATAGCACTGAAGTAGGGACCTGAGGATCCCTGTTAACTAGAACAACCACCAATGGAACTCTGAATAGCTGGAGGGCAATAGGAACGCTCTGGCATGACGCTGAAATGAGGCCTCGCTGGGACACCTTGGGGAGGTGGTGGGGGTGCTGAATATGGGGGCCTGCTGGGCTGACCCCTACGAAACTGACCTCTGCCCCTAACTTGGGCACCTCTGAAATCTCCGAAAAATCTGGCCCTCTTATCCTGTTGCCCCTGCTCCCTGCTCCTCGATCGTGCGAGCAATCTCCACCACAAGCTGATAAGGAGTCCCCATCTCCACCTCTCGGGCCATGTGTGCCTTAATACCTGGATGCAACCTCGCTAAAAATCTCCGCACTCTCTCGGCATCCGTGGGTAGTATCATGAGTGCATGGCGAGACATCTCTAAAAATCTAGCCTCATAATCTATCACGGACATCTATCCCTGCTCCGGTTGCTCAAACTGATACCGCAACTCTTCCCTCTCAGAAGGTGGGAATATATATGTCTAGGAATAGCTGAGTGAACTACCCCCAAGTTATAGGAGGAGAATCTGTCGGCCTACTGTGGATATAGGACTGCCACCATCTGCGAGCCCTGCCCTCTAACTGGAAGGTAGTGAAGTCCACTCCATGGGACTCTAATATCCTCTGTTGTGCAATCTGTCCCTGCACCTGTCAATAAAATCCTGGGCATCCTCGCCCCGCTCACCCCCGAAGACAAGAGGGTGAAACCTGGTCAATCTATCCAATAACTTCTGCGAATCGCCGTCTGCAGCTGGTCTGGGCTCAGGTGCTGCTGCTACAGGCTGGACCCCACCCACGAGCAGTGTACCCGGGGTATGATGTACTGCTGCTACCTGACCTGCGGCCTGGGCGGTAGGGGTCAGGGCTCCCCCTCCCGCCTGAGATGTGGCAGGATCCGCTGGAAATAAGCCAGCCTGGGACATAGTGTCCATAAACTGCATCACACGACCCATGACCTCCTGGAAGCCTAGCGCCGTCATAAAGTCCACTAGAGCAGGATCTACTGGGGGCACCTCGCCCTGCTCCTCTATGATGGGGTCCTCCACTTGTGGTGCAACTGGAATAGCTCTGGTACGCCCTCGTCCCCCACCTCGGGTCGGTGCCCTCCCCCGGCCTCTGCCACGGCCTGGGACAGCGAGGGTAGTGGCATTTCCCGGGTCTGGAATGTCAGTTGCGCGCGTCCTCACCATCTGTCAGAGAATAGAAGAGTGAGATCTAATACACTGTCGACTGCACGATAGAATATTAATAAAAAGAGGTTTCCTAACACCCTATAGCCTCCTGAAGATAAATACAGACGTTTCTGTACCGATCTGCAAGACTCTACTGTGTCTGCCCGTCACTCGTGAGACCTATGTGAACCTAGAGCTCTAATACCATGTTGTCACGACCCAAAATCCTAACTCAGGTCGGGATGGCGCCCAACACCGAGGTCAGGCAAGCCAACACTTAAATCACTAAGGGTTTTCCCCCTATTTAATTAAACATTCCATCGCGTGACAAGTTTTGAATCTTAAAACATTGAATGAAAAGGGTAATTAGCCAATTTGAACAAAAATAGTCATAAAAAGGCATGAGCCGATATATATATATAGACCCGTAAACCATAACATCTACCACATGTGTGCCAGGAACTAGTGTCACAAGTTCCACGGGCATACTAAGAGAATATACAATAGAATTATCCCACTGTCTGAAAGTAATAGACGGGAAATAACAAAAGAAGACTCCATAGTACTGCCGAGGATCGCCAGGATAAGCAGCTCACCGTGAAGTCAGGTCCAGCTATAATCAGAATCGATCTCCGGTCTGATAACCAGATGCACCAGCCTCAGAACCTGTACAATTAAGTACAGAAGCATAGCATGAGTACATAAACAAATATGTACCCATTGAGTATCCCGTCTAATCTCGAAGAAGTAGTGACGAGAGGTCGACTTGACATTTACTAGGGTCCAACAATATAATTTAAAAGGATATGATAAAAGCAATAGGCATACGAAGAAGATAAAGCAGTAAACATTAAAGGTAACTGCAAATCAAATAAATACCGGAAGTAACTAAACAATTACCACTTCATTTTCCCCCAAATATCCGTCAATTCAATATCCATGAAATCATTTACAATTTAGCATGCACATACGGGATAAGGACAATTGTCCTGAGCCATCATAGTAAGCATATATGTGCACCGCCGAGGGTCGAACGGCCCGAACCATAAATGTATTTTTCAATCCGCTGTGGCATACGGCCCGCTCCCATGAGAGTGGGGGAAATAACACTCCGCTCACGGAATGTAAATTGCGAAGCGGTCACATACACACACAATATCTTCTTAATTTACTTTTCAGAGGGCATTACTTTAATTTACCAAATTCCATGATCTCAGGGAAACAAGATGCATATAACATGAATTCATAAGGTACATAATTCATTTCGAGGAAGAACACAAGGCATGATGTGGGCCTAACTACCCGGACATAACAATAATAGTCGCTACGTACGAACTCTCATCACTTTGTACGTACGTAGCCTCCGCAAACATTAACACATAGTCATATAATTCACCTATGGGGAAAATTCCTTCTTACAAGGTTAGAAAGGAGACTCATCTCGTGTAAAACCTACTCTCCGGGTCAAGAATGCGCCCGAAACACCGAACTCGTCTCCCAAGGACTCGAAACTAGTCAAATGTTACACAAGTTCATCAATTATATTCAAAAGTATGAAATTCTCCTATTTACTTTGTTATTTCATCCTACTTAAAGAAATTCATAAATTCACCCTAGGCCCGCATGCTCGGATTTCAGAAATATTTGAAGAAAACCCTTACCCATAACCTAAGGATCGTTAGTATATGATTTTTGTATAATTTCATGGCTAATTAACAGGTAATTCCCTAAATTTTAATAAAGCCCTAGGTTATTACTCTAACCCTTGATTTCCACTAATTAGAAGGTTAATTTAACTAGGAATTCATACATTAATCTAACATTAGGGTAGAATTCACTTACCTTTCAGTAGCTAGGTCGTGGGGCTCTTTTCCAAGCTCTCAAGGTCGTCTATGGTGGAAATAATGGAGTAAAATGAACAAATCCCGTGTTTTAAAGAACTCACTGCCTATAGTTGTTCCGCATCTGCGGCTCAAGGACCGCACCTGTAGTCTCGCACCTGCGAGTAAATACTCGCACCTGCGAAATTGGACAAGGGGACCAGGGCTCGCACCTGTGGAGAGGAACCCGCACATGCGGCTCCGCTCCTGCGGATCTTGATCTGCACCTGCGAGAAAAGGGCATCCCACCTAAATCCGCACCTGTGAGGCTTGGACAGCAGGAGTGGTCCCGCACCTGCGACTGGGCAACCGCACCTGCGGTCACACTAGATCAGGTGCACAAACAACTGCTTCAGCTAGTTTTTGGCCTCGTTTGGTGCCCGAGAGGCACCTGGGCCCACCCGAGCCCCTGTCCAAATATACCAACAAGTCCCAAATCATAATACGAACTCGCTCGAGCCTTTGGAACACCCAGAACAATGTTAAAACTCAAAATCACACCTCAAAACCCCTAGAATCAACCTTAAGAACTTTAAGTTCTTGAATTCGCTAACAATGCGCCGAACCGACCTATACTATTCGAAATGAACCCAAACTTTGCGAGCAATTCATAAATGACATAACGGAACTATTCCCGGTCTCGAAATTCCGTTCGGACCTCAATAACAAAAAAAACACGTTCCAAAAAAAAAATTCTTAAACTTAAGGAATCATATTTTACTATTTGGTGCCGAAACGCTCCTGGGGCATCTAAAACCAGTTCCAGACACATGCCCAAGTCCAAATTGATCATACTAAGCTACCAGAACCGTCGAAACTTGATTCCGAGGTCGTTTACTCAAAATGTTGACCGAAGTCAAACTTGGCGAAAAAGGCCAACCTTAAGGAACCAAGTGTTCCTATACCACTCCTAACACTTCCGAACCTGAACCACCCGTCCCCAAAAGTCATAAATCAGTGAAAGCAACTACGGGAAGTCTCATTCAGGGGATCGGGGTTCTAAAACGCAAAATGACATGTCAGATCGTTACACATTGTTTATGACATTAGGAGAGTTAATTTTATTCTTAGATGCTCGTGATCGGTTGACTCCAGTCTTGGGGGATTTGTTTAGATTGTCGGATATTGTTATGTTTTGTTAAAGACTTAGAAATTTTTTATACTCTATTGCTGGTTATTATTGATTTTTGAGAAATTATATTAAAACAAATGCGTAGTTATGTGATGGTTGGCTAGCCTAGTTCCACGATAGGCACCGTCACGACCTGTTAGAATTTGGGGTTGTGACAATTTGTGAGGGAGTAAAAGGCCCAAAAATGAGTTTCTTCCTGTTAACCTCAAAAGAGTATCTATTTTTTGAAGCTCCCGACATGCTATATAAAGCTCTTCTGTAGACATACCATGGCTTTCCCAATGAGATATGATAATTATTCATGGGAATCACATCACACCAGATCACATCCTCATACCTTTCAATTGAGAATAGTAATAACACTCTTTTATCTACCTTTACTCCTCTCAATATGTAGGGTTCAATATGGTCAACACAAGGCAGGTTCAATTTTTCAACCATATAAGTGCTAATTGAGTTATAGCCATATTCATTGTCAACTCTAAGGGCACAAATCGCGGACATCACTTTAGCTCTTGTTTGAAAAATAACTTTACCATTGTCTTCCTTCCATACGCGATACTATAAGTTTGGTTTTTCAAGTTGTTGATTCATAGCTCGCCTCCTTTCACGATAAGTACCTGTTTGAAACATCTTGAACAAAGATTAGAATAATTATGTATCTCTCAAGTTTGTTTTTTCCTTCTAATACTCTCACCTCTCTTGCTTTTTTTCACTAAAATCAACTCTTGGTCGTTAATCTTTAAATTTATTAATAAACCTAACAAGTCACAGCCATTTAGTGATAAAATTAAGGAGTTAGAAAAGAAAAAAGGAAAGTGGAAGACCAAACCTAGAAAGAATAGGAATTGGTTAGTTTAAAAAGAAAAAGGAAAAAATTTTAAAAATCCAAAACCCACAAGAATAGTGAAAGAAGTTACAATCTTCAAAAACTAGGATCCCCTCTTCTTGTTTCCTTTCTTGACTTGGAAACCAAACAACAATTAACTTTTCTTTCTTTTTTTTTGGGCTGATTTTTTTTTTTTTGCTCAACAACCTCCGAATATTATCAAGATTAAAATCTTGAATAGCCTATGCTCTGAAACCACTTGATAACAACATGATATGGGTCCAACAATTATTAAAGAAAAATCAAAAAGCGTGCGGAAACTAAAAGAAAATAAAGAAACAAAAAAATACGGAAAATTAAGGATAGAATTAATTCAAGAAAAAGTTTCTTGAATTAAAAAATTCTATTCTTGAAGTTTAATCCTAACAACAACAATTAGCTAAAGAAGAACTAATCGCCTTTGGTAGAGATTTAAAACAAGAGATAGATTGTGAAACCCGACCCTTTAGAAAAACAAGAACAACAATAAGCCTAAACTTATCACCTTTCTTGAATACCTATAAGTGATCTAAGATTTCAAAAGAATTTAATCTTACCACCTTAAGTTGAGTCTTGAAGGTTGAAGAATAAATCCAAGAGTAGCCACACACAAAAGTGCAAGAAAAATCTCACAATTTTTATTGATAATAGTCTTTAATAATCTATGTCTAAAAACAAAGAATACACCCCTTTATATAGAGAGGGGTCACGAAATTCTACCTAAAAAAAATAAGAAAATAAAGTCCTAAACTACTTTGGATAACACGTCCAACTACCTTAGGAAAAGGAAAATACTATGAAGAAAAAACCAAGTCCTTCTTGGAAAGTAATTCCAAATATCATAGTAAAAGAAAAACATAACCTTAACTAACTAGGAAAGCAATGAATATAATCTCATATATATGGAAATAAGTCTCAAACCAATCTTGGATAGAATCTTGGAAATCTTGAAGGACATTTGCAAGCAACTTGGCACCAACTTGCACTCAATATCTTGCACAACTATTGTACCCTTCATGGACAATAAGTAAGTCCTTTTTATGCTATAAAAACGTGGCTTTATGTAAGACTTCATGTGCTGCAAGTTTGGACACATTTTAGGTGCCAAATCTGTCCAACAATGGCCTGATTTGGACCTTCTTCAGAGGATATTTCTAGGGATCTAATCGACCTCTTCTTGGACATGAATGTGGGCCATAAAACAACTATAACACCTAGTAACTCATATACTTTATCCTTAAGCTCTTCCTCCCAACTAACAACTTCCTGAAGTCCAATGACCTTGTTTTGCCACTTTTTAGCTTGAGATATTGTTAAAGGCCCTCTTTGAGATTCCAAAGCTTCATCCTTGTCCTTGAATAGATTTGAGCTTCCTAGGATGATATCATTCATCACCATCGAGATCCATAAACGATCGAAGTGATCGTAATAGGGGTACCAACGCAAATGCAAGAATTGGCGATTATAGTTTTAATATAAGTACTTCTGAGTTGGTTGCTATTTTAAGGAGCATGGGAGATAAGGTACGTTGGCCAAAGGAAATGAGATCAAACCCAAACAGAAGAAATCCATATTTCTGGTGTGCGTTTCACAATGACCATGGCCATAAAACATCAGATTGCAGACTGTTACAAGGTGAAGTAGAACATTTTGTTGAAGCAAGGGTACTTGACGGATTTGTTCAGTGAAAAAGGAAAACAATCTTACATGAAAAATAGACAAGAGCCTCCAAAACCTCCATCTCCGAAAAGAACAGTGAACGTGATAAACGGAGCAAAAGAAGTCAATGGTGTAACATACACAGCTGCAAAAAGGACGTCAAAGTTCACGGTAACTCACGGGAAGCGAGTTCATCAAACTTTGGAAGTAGACAACATAACATTTGATGATTCAGATGCGTACGGCTTGACAATTCCCCACAATGATGCACTGGTAATATCTTTACTTATACATGATGTAAAATGAGTTTTGATTGATCCAAGTAGCTCCGTGAATATTATTTATTGCGAGTGGTGAACGAAATGCTAATTGGCGACCAGATAATTCCAAAAGCACGTTCCTTATCTGGGTTCGATAATTCAACCGTTATTACAAAGGGTGAGATAGGAATAAATACATTCGCGGAAGGAGTCATCAAAGAAACAAAATTTCAAGTGATAGACATGGACATGGCCTACAATGTTATTCTTGGGAGGCCATGGATTCATGACATGGATGTTGTGCCCTCTACATTACATCAGGTTATTAAATTCCCTTCAAAATGGGGAATTCAACAGATTCGAGGGGATCAACAAACTTCAAATAATATCAATTCAGTGATGCAGCCAAGCCAGAAAGATACAAGTGCAAACGAGGAAGATGCGGTAAATCAAATCTCATCTGAAAATATATCAAAACAGACCGGTGTGGATTCAAGAGTGAATGTAATTAATTCAAGATCCATAGGAGAATGAAAACATCGTAACAAAAATTGAAGAACTCGAAGCTGTTGTACTATTCGAACAATGGCCAGATCGAAAAGTTCATATTGGAGCAAAGCTAAGCCCAGGAATGAGAGGTAAGTTAATTGAATTTTTAAAAGTTAACGAAGATTGTTTGCATGGTCGCATTCAGATATGACAAGTAGACCTCCGGAGGTGATGACCCATAAATTAAATGAAGATCCATTGTATATACTTAACAAGCAAAATAAGAGGAAGCAATGATCATTCAAAAATCAAGTGATCAATGATGAGGTACAAAAACTCTTGAAGATCGGTTCAATACACGAGGTAAAATATCCTAATTGGTTAGCTAATATTGTGGTAGTTCCAAAAACGAACGGTAAATGGCGAGTTTGTGTAGATTACAATGGCTTAAATAAAGCATGTCCCAAAGATTCATTTCCTTTACCGCATATAGATCAATTGATTGATTCTACCGCAGGTCATGAGCTATTAAGATTTTTAGATGCATATTCTGGTTATAATCAAATCAAAATGGATCCCTTAGATGAAGAAAACACTTCATTCATTACGGACAGGGGGACTTATTGTTACAAAGTCATGCCGTTTGCCTTGAAAAATGCTGGAGCCACATATCAGAGGTTGGTAACCAAGATGTTCCAAGAACACATGGGAAAGACCATGGAAGTATATATTAATGATATGTTGGTCAAATCTACACAAGTGGAAGATCATTTTCAATATCTTTCAAATACCTTCAAGATCCTCTGCAGCTATAATGTAACGACCCGACCAGTCTTTTTGAGATCCAGCACGTCGTTCAATAGTTGGGAGTCAAGAACAACTTCATTTCAGGTATATTGACTTGTGCATATGGTTGGAATTGAAATTCAGGAAGATCAGAGTTGAATTTAAAGGAAAATTCTCATTTAAGAAATCTTAAGTTGAAGAAATCGAGTAAGGCTGGGATTTTAAGTAAACGACCTCGGAATCAGGATCCGAAGGTTCCAGCAGGTTCGTATGATGATTTCGGACTTGAGCGTATGTCCGTAACGGGTTTTGGATAACCCGGGAGCAGTTCAACGTATATTGTGGAAAGTCAGTATTTTAGGGAAATTTCCTAAGTTTGACTTGAAGTACATTTCAATGATACTGATGTCCGTTTGGGATTCCGAGTCTGGGAATAGCTCCGTATGGTGATTCTGTAGTTGAGAGTGCGATCGGAAGTGAATTCGGATATCCGTAAGTCAATTTAAGGTCATTTGGCTGAAGATAGAAAACTGAAGGTTTTTGAAGAATTCGACCGGAAATGGAAATTTTGATATCGAGGTCGGAATGCGATTCCGGAAGTTGGAGCAGGTCCGTAATGTTGAATATGACTTTCCTGCAAAATTTGAGGTCAATCGGACGTGGTTTGATAGGTTTCGGCATCAAATGTGGAAGTTGGAATTTTCAAAGTTCATAAAGTTGAATTTTAGTGCGATTCGTGATTTTGGAGTTGTTCGATGTGATTTGAAGCTTAAAAAAAGTTTTTGGGATGTTGTGGGACTGATTCGTGCGATTGGACAGGGTACCGGGGGTCTCGGGTGTGTTTCGGAAAGGTTTCGGGCCATTTTTCTCTACTTTGTTGTTGTTGTCATCTGATGTTTCTGGTGTGCTGTGCGATCGCATACCTTGTAGTGCGATCGTGGAGGAGAAAATTGGAGGAGTGATTTTTTTTTCTGTACGATCGCGGCCTCAGTGGTGCGATCGCAGAGAAGGATTTGGAGGGAGCTGGAAAAAGGCATGTGCGATCGCAGGCAAGCTTGTGCGATCGCATAGAAGAAATGCTCTGCTGCACTGACTCGACTTCGGAAGCTCATATCTCACAATATATAAGGAATTTTGAGGTGATATAAAAATGAAAGTTGTATCCCTTTGTGTCTAGTGTCTATAAAGGTAAACCATTTAGCATTTAGATTTGTGTACAAAACGATATGGCTGTTACACTACAGGGTGTCCGGGAAGATGAAGAAGAAATTTGTGTTGCACAGGGCTGACTTTGGCAGCTTATATCTATAAATCTATTAGGATTTGGGAGATGAAAAAAAAATGATTTATAGATCTAGAAGTCTAGTTTTAGGAACATTAAACCATTTGTCATTTGGAGTTTTGTGAAAAACGTTATGACTATTCTACTAGAGGCTGTCCGGGAGGCTGGGCATTTGTTCTCCGCGATCGTGAAGCTCTTTCCGCGATCGCAAAGAGCACATTTTGGGATGGAAAATAGTACTCCACGATCGCAAAGCATTTTCCGCGATCGCACTGAGTAAATACCTGGGCAGAATGTTTAAAAAATGGGAGTTTGGCCATTTCATCAATTCCTTCACTTGGTTGAGGCGATTTTGGAGGATTTCAAAGGGTGATTTTCATCAAGCATCAAGAGGTAAGTGATTCCTTCTCATTTCCAGGTAAATTCAAGGTTTATACATGCGATTAAACATGAAAAATTTGTGGAAAAATTAGTATTTTGAAGAAAACCTAGAAATTTGGATTTTAGCCACGAATTGAGCATGAATAATTGAGTAAAATGTGTAATTGAATTAGTAAAGCTTCGGGTAGAGATTTTCTTCAAGAAATTTCGAGGTCCGGGCACGTGGGCCCGAGGGAAGTTTGGTCATTTCATTGAGCCGGGCTGAGGAACTTTGTAATTTGAATTGGTTATGATCTATTGAGTATATTTTCAATGAATTATCGTTATTTGGATAGTTTGGGAGCGTTGCGCATCCATTTCAGTCGTCGTAGATGCTTGGAAGCCGGTGATGAATCTTCGGAGCGAGGTGAGTCTCCTTTCTAACCTCGTAAGAGGGAAATTGTCCCTCTAGGTAACCTTGTTTGCTATGTGATCTTATTTGGAGGCTACGTACGCACCGATTGACGAGAGTCCGTACGTAGTGGCTATTACTTCTTCGTCCGGGTAGTTAGGACACAGCATGTTCATTGTTTGTTTTCTCTGTTGTAGCATAGATATGACTTGTATACTTGTGTAATTGGTATTGTTGTCTTTAAACGTTGTGATACTTGGCTTGATTTAAGTGTGATAAGAGAATCACGCGATGGGATCGGGTCGTACGCCACGACAGAGTGATGATTGATTATATTATGGGATCAGGCCGTACGCCACGGCAGAGTGATTAGAGAATATATTATGGGATAGGGCCGTACGCCACGGCGGAGATTGAGATTACAGGGTGGGATCGGGCCGTACGCCACGGCGGAGATTGAGACTACAGGGTGGGATCGGGCTGTACGCCATGGCGGAGATTGAGACTACACGGTGGGATCGGGCCGTACGCCACAACGGAGATTGAGACTACAGGATGGGATCGGGCCGTACGCCACGGTAAAGATTTACAGGATGGGATCAGGTCGTACGCCACGGCGGAGCGATGTGAGTGAGTACCATATGGGAGCGGGTCGTACGCCACGGCGGATACCAAACATGTTTGATTTGAGATTATTATTTGTTGTCGGATATTTATGTACTTGATTATTTGTTTTACTTGCCTACAGTTTTCCTTACATCCTGCTTACTTTAGTACCGTTGGACCTTAGTGAGTATCGAGTCGACCTCTCGTCACTACTTCTTCGAGATTAGTTGGGATAGTCACTGGGTACATATATGTATATGTACTCATACTACACTTTATGTGCATTTTGTTGCACAGGTACCTTTATAGTATAGTGATTGATTTGGAAGACTTATACGGGCTGCATTCATCCAAAGGCGTTCCACAGCTTCCGGAGTCTCCCTTCTATGTACTTGCATTTTATATTTATTGCTTTTGTCCAAATTTGTTTTTCAGACAAGCGTTGTATAATTGTATAAATCCTTAGAAATAGCTCATGGACTTGTGTCACCGGGTTCTGGGGATGTATTGGTATTTATTTTCTGTATTAAGTTGGTTTTCTTGCCATATTTAAATTACAAAATTTATTTATTTAATAATGAAAATGCAAGAAGAGGCTTCGATTCTAAAATGTTAAACAGGAAAGTGTTTCAACTGATTAAGGGGTCGGCTTGCCTGACAGTGGTGTCCGGCGCCATCACAACCCATAGGTTTTGGGTCGTGACAATGTGGTATCAGAGCCCTAGGTTCCCGTAGGTTTCACAAGTCATCAGCAAGTCTAGTAGAGTCTTGCGGATCGGTACGGAGACGTCTGTACTTATCTTCGGGAGGCTACAGGGCTATTAGGAGTACTTCCCTTCTTGATTCCTTATCGTGCGACTTGATTCCTTTAAGGCTTATGCCTATGTTTCTTCCTACTCAATCTTATACGTCGCGAAGCACTTCCTATAATCGAGAGTTTGAGGAATTGTAATGGGGCTACAGATGCGGTGCGTGATGTTCTTCATGCATAGTCGAATGGACTGTTGTTATCGCCCTGCTGAAGAATATGATGTTATTTCAGCTCAATAGTTGGGTTTCTGAGAGCCTTGAGGCTATGCTCGGATAGTGATGATGTTTCAATTGGTTATCGCGCGATGTTGATATGGCGGTAGAACGTTTGCCCATGTATTGGGGTGATGAACGGTTTGAAGGGAGGTCTTCTCATAGTAGGGTTTCGAGATTTCAGTATTTTTAGTTCCGCTAGAGGAAAGGCATTTGGATTATAAATGGTCCGGTTTGGGTTGATAAGTATCGAGGCTGGGTGTCATTGGGAAAGGTGGAATATTCACTTGTGGTGTGATATCGCCGTTTGATCGAATAGAATATGTTAAATTCGCCGGTGTTATAGCTCTTATGTCGCATGGGGTTAGAGTGATGTAAAGCGGTGTTGAGGAAGCGGTTGTCAGAGATCGTGGTGTGTAGTGGTTCAGAATTGAACATTTACTTTTAATGAAGGCGGCTCGAGGAAGATGATCTTCGTAAAGATTTAAAGTTGTGGGGATCTATCTTTAAGAGCTACGGAGAATGGTATTGAATTGAGGCAGCAAGTGGGCACCATTCGACGGAGGAAGATATGTGAGAAGTGTTGGGCGGTGGTGCCAATTCTAAAAGATCAGGTGTAAGGAGAGGAAGTCAGGTAACGCTTGAGGGAATAAGTTGGACCAAGTGGGAGAGCGGCAGCATAGCGGTGAATCAGAAGATGTAGTAGTGCAGTTAGTAGATGTCCAGGAGGAGCGGACGGATTTGTAAGGTTGGTAAATGGGTACATGCTCAGGATGGGGATGGGGGTCTTGGTATTGTAGAAAGAGCGAAGCATAGCGTAATGGTAGGCGTCAGTTGGCTAGTTTCCTCGGGTGGGTTGTCTTCTATGAGTAGGTTAGCGCTTGTAGGGTTGGTAAGTTTTGTGCGGAGTCCTAATTGCTAGTCGGTAGGAGGTAGAATGTGTGAATGGTGTTAGAAAATTCAAATATTTAAGGGGGGATAACAGGAGAATGCAGAAGAATTGGATGGATTTGTGGAACAAGGTCATGTCAACAAAGGAGAAAGGATCTCAGCAGGGTCTAGAGCGGTGCAAGAAGTAGCTTCGGGCTAAGTGGGGGAGTCCCACCACCTGCAAGTGGGTCGTAGGATTGTGCTCTCATGGGATTGCGGATTTGTCGGCGTATCGGCAAGATGTTACAACTAAGGGAAAGGAGTGAGGCGGTAATTGAGCATGGCATGTGATAAAAATGTGCGAAGTTGGGCCTATTGGACCAGGGCTAGGCTTTGGAAAATTTAGAATTTGTGCTTAAGGCATAGGCAAGTTGTAAGGGAAGTGACTTAGTCACGTGCTTCATTGAGAGCATATTCATGTGCTAGAAGAGCCTTGGGGTTGATGGTATTCGGGGCCAGTCAGAGTGGGTGACTCTCAGTAGTGGTCTTGATGAATTCGAAAGTTAGAGAATGCGATGTTTAAGGGTTTCAGGCAACAGTATAATTAAGGAGCGAGCTTCTGCAGTATAGTCTCTAAGAGGAAGGAAGATGGTTGGAGGGTTCTATGTTATTTCAGCACGCTGGATAGTATCGGAGGAGTGAGAGAAATAGACTCCAGGTTGTAGAAAGATTATCAGGAGGTTGTGAGACGAGTTGCGGAATTTAGGTAGCATGGTCTCGTGATTCAAGGTCACTCAGGATGAGTGAGGGTTGAGTTGCTATGAGTTGAAAGAAGTTACTATTATCCTGAGGCAATTAAAGATGATTAAAAGAAGATGGATTGGTTAGCCATGATGGAACGGTGCATGTACGACAGTGATCAGTTCCTTCGGTATGATTGAGTACGTGTATGGTTTGTGCAGATGTGTGTGAGGCTCGTTGGCCGTCGTAATAGATTTCATTTGGAAGCATTCAAGTGCTTTGGCCTGTCAGGTGTAGGCGGATCCCGGAAGGTTTATGGTGGTCCAGACCACTACTTAAGGATTTGCATGTATTGTAATTGTGAGAGCTCACTTGTGTGTTGTTATGGTTATCATGAATTGAAGCAAATAAAAGGTTTCTATATGTGATGAAGTTTTCACCCTGTTAGTGGTTCAAGAGTTATGATGGAACTTCATATGCTATTCCAAATTGGCATGTTATGTGCAATAAGAGGTATGTAACTGGAAGTAAGAATCGAGATTGTGGTTCGGTGTTAACAAGGATGTCATGAGCTCAGGGGGGCAAGAACAAGGGATTTGAATGTCTAGAATAAGCTGATGTTGTCTTCAGTGTAACCTGAGATCGGTGTTTGGCGAAAGAGAATTGGTATCCTGATTACGGGTCCTTGAATTGTTTTACATCCTTAGGATGGTCGGTGGTATGGATGTGCATACTTTTTGCCTTGTGTGGAAAGTCGTGGGAGTGTGACCACGGGAAGATTGTGTAAGCACCTGATTGATTGCAGATTTAGACTAAGTATAAGGAAGTATAATATTTCTTATTTGAAAATGTATGCCTGGAAGGCGTTCGACTCAGTTGGTTGTGGACTGTTGGGTGTTTACCTCGGCTATGATGGTTGTCCTCGTGTGTATAAGAAAAATAAAGCGGGTTATTTGGACCCAGGTAAGGCTATCAACCTAGTTCAATGCGAGCAGAATAGGCTTGAAGTATGTGAATGGACTTAAAGAAGATTTTGGGCATCATGCGATCAGAGGTGTTAATTTCAGTATGGCACTCCTCAAGGAGGGGCATTGGGATATCAGGTGTTGTCCCGTCTTCGTCAAATTCATGTGATATTGTGATTGTGCCGTGTGAGTTGTGAGACGGCTTGATAATTTCTTATGTGTTGAGATTCTGCATAATGACGAGGTTATGTGAGCAAGATGGCTCCTGAGATTCAGATTATATATCGCACCTCAGTCGTGCTGGATTTTGTAGCATATGGCTCTATCAGTCTCCCCGAAATGGTATTATGCACTTAGCGTGCTTGTGACCGATATTCAGTGATTTGTAATAGTGAGCAATTCAGCTCCGTGTATATTTCCTTACGTAAATCTTATGATGGGGTCGGGTGGCACGCCGCCACGGGTATGTTATTTGGATCGGGTTGCGTGCCGCAACACTGTGATGTTGAGCAAGGCTCCTGTAATTATTTTATTGTGTGTTACTTCCTATTTCTTTGAGGAAAGTTCATATTTATAGCGTGAGTCGGGTAGTCCCTTCCTGATGTCGTTTCCTTATGTGTCATGTTCGAATTGTGGCCTATTGGCGCATTGTGGCATCGTGTGAAACTGTTGGTTATTCCTGGGGTGATTGGTTATCTGAGTAGTTCGTACTGGGTGAGACGAGATTACAAATTTGGGATCGGTGTGATAGGACTATGCAAGTATATTACAGGACAATCACCATCATTGGTTGCAATGGGATGGTGATCTTAGTCAGGAGGAAGGATTTCAATGTTTAGTTAACTCTGCAGTTCGTTAGGAATTTCTACACATTTCCTCCGCTGTGGTGGTATCGCCAGCGTTATAGCAAAATGTATGAATGTAACTTATAAGGTGCTTTGAGAGCATCAAAGTCGTAGAATTTTGGCTATTAAAATCCAGGGAGCGTCATTGTGGTCAGTTAGTGGATCAGGCGGTGTATGGTGCTGATTCAGCAAGGGCATGCCGTTGTGTTCTGGTGCCTCGTGTGGTAGTTGATTCGGTGTTCAAATGTTAGAAACAGGCCTGGCAGAGAATTTCAGATGTTAGAACTAAGTTCGGAGCTTAGTGTATGAATAAAGGAGGATATCTTCAGATTTGATCAAGCTTATGTGCTCAACTGGGTTGTGGTAGCACGGGTAGGTGCACGAGGTGTTAAACAGTGATTCCAGGTAATTCTTGGGCAGTTCCTGGCACGTTCGAGGACAAACGTCTGTTTAAGTGGAGGAGAATGTAACGATCCGACCGGTCGCTTTGAGATCTAGCGCGTCGTTCAGCAGGTGGGAGTCACGAACAACTTTATTTCAGGTATATTGACTTGTGAATATGGTCGGAATTGAAATTCAGGAAGATAAGAGTTGAATTTAAAGGAAAATTCTCATTTCAGAAATCTTAAGTTGAAGAAATCGAGTAAGGCTGGGATTTTGAGTAAACGACCTCGGAATCAAGATCCAAAGGTTCCAGTAGGTTCGTATGATGATTTCGGACTTGGGCGTATGTCCGGAACGGGTTTTGGATAACCCGGGAGCAGTTCGGCGTATATTGTGGAAAGTTAGTATTTTAAGGAAATTTCCTAAGTTTGACTTGAAGTACATTTCAATGATACTGATGTCCGTTTGGGATTCCGAGTCTGGGAATAGCTCCGTATGGTGATTCTGGAGTTGGGAGTGCGATCGGAAGTGAATTCGGATATCCGGAAGTCAATTTAAGGTCATTTGGCTAAAGATAGAAAACTGAAGGTTTTTGAAGAATTCGACCGGAAATGGAAATTTTGATATCGGGGTCGGAATGCGATTCCAGAAGTTGGAGCAGGTCTTTAATGTCGAATATGACTTGCCTGCAAAATTTGAGGTCAATCGGACGTAGTTTGATAGGTTTCGGCATCAAATGTGAAAGTTGGAATTTTCAAAGTTCATAAAGTTGAATTTTAGTGCGATTCGTGATTTTGGCATTGTTCGATGTGATTTGAAGCTTCAAACAAGTTCGTGGGATGTTGTGGGACTGAGTCGTGCGATTGGACGGGGTCTCGGGTGTGTTTCGAGGTGGTTTCGGGCAATTTTTCTCTAATTTGTTGCTGCTGTCATCTGATGTTTCTGGTGTGCTGTGCGATCGCATCTCTTGTAGTGAGATCGCGGAGGAGAAAATGGGTGGAGTGATTTTTTTTCTGTGCGATCGCGGCCTCAGTGGTGCGATCGCGGAGAAGGATTTGGAGGGAGCTCGAAAAAGGCCTGTGCGATCGCAGGCAATCTTGTGCGATCGCATAGAAGAAATGCTCTACTGCACTGATTCGACTTCGGAGGCTCATATATCACAATCTATAAGGAATTTTGAGGTGATATAAAAACGAAAGTTGTATCCCTTTGTGTCTAGTTTCTAGAAATGTAAACCATTTAGCATTTGGATTTGTGTACAAAACGATATGGCACTATAGGTTGTCCGGGAAGATGAAGAAGACATTTGTGTTGCACAGGGCTGACTTTGGCAGCTTATATCTAGAACTCTATAAGGATTTGGGAGATTACCAACAAAAGAAAGTTATAGATCTGGACGTCTAGTTTTCATAACATTAAACCATTTGTCATTTGGAGTTTTTTGAAAAACGTTATGACTATTCTACTAGAAGCTGTCCGGGAGGCTGGGCATTTGTTCTCTGCGATCACGAAGCTCTTTCCGCGATCGCAAAGAGCACATTTTGGGCTGGAAAATTGTTCTCCGCGATCGCAAAGCATTTTCCGTGATCACACTGAGTAAATACCTGGGCAGAATGTTTAAAAAACGGGATTTTTGCCATTTCATCAATTCCTTCACTTGGTTGGGGAGATTTAGGAGGATTTCAAAGGGTGATTTTCATCAAGCATCAAGAGGTAAGTGATTCCTTCTCATTTCCAAGTTAATTCAAGGTTTATACATGGGATTAAACATGAAAAATTTGTGGAAAAATTAGTATTTTGATGAAAACCTAGAAATTTGTATTTTAGCCACGAATTGAGCATGAATAATTGAGTAAAATGTGTAATTGAATTAGTAAAGCCTCGGGTAGAGATTTTCTTCAAGAAATTTCGAGGTCCGGGCACGTGGGCTCGAGGGAATTTTTGTCATTTCATTGAGCCGAGCTGAGGAACTTTGTAATTTGAATTGGTTATGATCTATTGAGTATATTTTCATTGAATTATCGTTATTTGGATAGTTTGGGAGCGTTGCGCATCCATTTTAGTCGTCGTAGAGGTTTGGAAGCCGGTGATGAATCTTCGGAGCGAGGTGAGTCTCCTTTCTAACCTCGTAAGAGGGAAATTTTCCCTCTAGGTAACCTTGTTTGCTATGTGATCTTGTTTGGGGGCTACGTACGCACCGAGTGACGAGAGTCCGTACGTAGTGGCTATTACTGCTTCGTCCGGGTAGTTAGGACACAGCATGTTCATTGTTTTTCCCTGTTGTAGCATAGATATGACTTGTATACTTGTGTGATTGGTATTGTTGTCTTTAAACGTTGTGATACTTGGCTTGATTTAAGTGTGATAAGAGAATCACGGGATGGGATCGGGTCATACGCCACGACAGAGTGATCATTGATTATATTATGGGATCGGGCCGTACGCCACGTCAGAGTGATGATTGATTATATGATGGGATCGGGCCGTACGCCACGGCAGAGTGATGATTGATTATATTATGGGATCGGGCCGTACGTCACGGCAGAGTGATGAGAGAGTATATTATGGGATCGGGCCGTACGCCACGGCGGAGATTGAGACTACATGGTGGGATCGGGTCGTACGCCACGGCGGAGATTGAGACTACAGGGTGGGATCGGGCCGTACGCCACAACGGAGATTAAGACTACAGGGTGGGATCGGGCCGTACTCCACGACATAGATTTACAGGATGGGATCGGGCTGTACGCCACGGCGGAGTGATGTGAGTGAGTACCATATGGGAGCGGGCCGTACGCCACGGCGGATACCAAACTTGTTTGATTTGAGATTGTTATTGGTTGCTGGATATTGATGTACTTGATTATTTATTTTACTTGCCTACAGTTTTCCTTACATCCTGCTTACTTTAGTACCGTTGGAGCTTAGTGAGTATCAAGTTGACTTCTCGTCACTACTTCTTCGAGATTAGACGGGATACTCACTGGGTACATATATGTATATGTTCTCATACTACACTTTCTGTGCATTTTTTTGCACAGGTACCTTTATAGTACAGTGATTGATTTGGAAGACTTATACGGGCTGCATTCATCCAGAGGCATTCCACAACTGCCAGAGTTTCCCTTCTATGGAGAGAGATTGTGTATATCTCGCAATTTCAGAAGTGGTTGTAAGTGTAGTTTTCGTACGAGAAGACAAAGGTAAACAATATTCGATTTATTATGTTAGTAAATCTTTGTTGGATGCTGAAACTAGATATCCTCATCTAGATAAACTTGCTTTAGCATTAGTTATGGCATCAATAAAATTGAGACCATAGTTTCAATGTCACCTTATTTCCGTAATAACTGCATATCCTTTAAGGAATATTTTGCATAAACAAGAATCGTCAGGTAGATTAGCCAAGTGGGAAATAGAACTCAGTGAATATGATATAATGTACCAACCTAGAACTACAATAAAATCTCAAGTTTAACAGATTTTGTAGCGGATTTTAGCACAAAAATAGTTCCTGGAGTAGTAAAGGAATTACAAGTATTCACCGGATCTAATCCAGGTACGTGGACTTTATTTACTGATGGATCCTCAAATGGTAAAGGAGCAGGTTTGGGTATTGTCTTAATTCCACCTTCGGGAAAAAGTATAAGACAAGCGATTAAGTGTTACCCTATTACTAACAATGAAGCATAGAACGAAGCTGTAATTGCAGGTTTGGAACTGGCACGTGAACTCTCTATAGAGAAAATCATGATTAAAATTGATTCTCAGCTGGTAGTCAGTCAGATGCAGGGGACTTACATAGCTAGAGAGGCACAGATGCAACAATATTTGGAAAAGGCACGAGAACTGATTAGACAATTCCAATCATAGAAGATCGTGCAAATACCCAGGGAAGAAAATGCAGAAGCAGATGCATTAGCTAACCTTGCAGCAGTTGCGGAAGTAACAAGTGTAGAACATGCTATTGTAATACATTTATTTCATTCAACAGTTTACCAGGATAAGAATGAGGTAAGTTTTAATAATTTAACCTGGGATTGGAGAAACGAGATTGTTAATTTTTTGCAGTATGAGATCGTACCTAAAGGCAAGAAAGAGTCTCAATTGCTTCGACGAAAAGCTGCTCGTTATTGTTTAATTCGAGGGAATTTAAATTGAAAGATGTTCGGTGATCCTTTAGCAAGATGCCTTGGACCCGCTCAAACAGAATGTGTGATGAAAGAAGTGCATGAGGGGCATTGCGGGAATCACGTAGGTGGAAGATCAATAGTTAAACACTAATCAGGGCAGGATACTACTGGCCTAAAATGGAAGAGGATGCAGAAAAATTTGTAGGAAAGTGTGATAGATGTCAATGATACGGAAATAATATGCATCGCCCTGTAGAATTATTAAATATGGTTATTTTCTCGTGGCCGTTTATGAAATGGGGTATGGATATAGTAGGCCTTTTACCACAAGCTAAAGGAAAGGTACGATTTTTGTTGATATTAATAGATTGTTTTTTCCAAATGGGTAGAGACATGAGCTTTCAAACAGGTATGACAAAAAAGGTAATGGATTTCATTTGGCGAAGTATTATATGCCGATTTGGAATACCGAAAAAAATTGTATGTGATAATGGCCCACATTTTATAGGCTCGAAAATCATAGAATTTTTTCAAAGTTGGAAAATCAAACGAATTACCTCTTTACCTTATCATCCCGTGGAAAATGGACAAATTGAGTCGACAAATAAGATTATCGTTAATAATCTGAAGAAAAGATTGGAGAAACCAAAAGGCAATTGGCCTGAGGTATTACCAGGAGTGTTATGGGCTTATCGAACAACAACAAAGAAAGCCACGGGAGAAACACCATTTTCACTTGTTTACGGTTTAGAAGCTTTAATCCCAGTCGAAATAAGAGAACCAAGTACAAGATTCACACTGGTGACGGAAGAGTCAAACGATGAAGAATTGAGAACAAACTTGGATTTCCTCGAATAAAGAAGAGAAGCATCTTTAATAAGGACGGCATCACAAAAGCAAATCATAAAACGCTACTACAACAGGAAGGCTCACCTCAGATACATCAAAATTGGGGACTTCATTCTAAAAAAGGTTTTCCAATCAACAAAAATAGCTGGAGCAGGAAAGCTGAACCCGAATTGCGAAGGTCCTTATAAAGTTTGAGGTATCGCTGGGAAAGGTGCCTATGCATTAGGAACCATGGACGACAAGCTTTTACCTTCGAGTTGGAATGATGTTCATCTGAAAAAATATTATTTCTAAGCGAAATAAATACCCTCAGTCAGGTATCATTTAATTACGATTATATTAACAATTTCAGATGATAGAGCTAGCCCACACCAAATGATGATATTAGACATGGAAGACACGAAGATGCAAAATTATTCCCGGTCTAGGGTTACAACCTTTCTGATGGAAATAAAAATGGTTAAGCATCATCATCTAAAAAATATATACCTCCGAGTCCCGTATGTATTTTCCTTTTCAGGAAATGGACCACATGTAATGAATAAAGAAGTGCTTAAGATTTCATACTTCAAAGCTCTAACACTTGGGGGACTATGGAAGGCAAAGAAGACTAGAAAAGTCAGAATTCGAGTCAAGCCTGGATCAATCTACCCAGCAAATCGAAAGTTAAGAGAAAATTAAAAGCCAAAAACACAAGCCATATTCAAAAACCTATGATGAAGTATACACTCGCAGATGTAACTTACAAGATCTTATGAGTGCATAGGTTAAAGGAAATATTTAGTCATGGGTTGCAAGATATACCCTTGAATTTTGTAAATTTGGTTATAAATTAAACAATTACAAAAGAGTTGTAGATGTTACTTGAATACATCTAAATTATTATACAGTTTGAAAGTTAAAAATACAAAACTTCCTCTAGTTATTCAAGAAATATGTATGTTCCTACTTCTTCTTTCGTATGTTTACACCAGTATGAAGTTGAGGTGTCTTCTTCATCAAGTGTCATCTATAAAAAGGCCCACTTTTATAAAAACTCATGCTTATTTAGAAAGTCACGGAGTATTAAAGCATTTTTAAATGCAAAATAAAAGAGTATAACAGAAACTCAAAATAAAATATTATAAGAGTTGAACAAAAACTCAAAATGAAATGTTATATAAACTTGGTTACAACTAAGTATAAACTTAGTTCAAATCAGAGTATTTAATGTAAAAACCCCAAAACGGACCAGGGGTAAAACTTGATATTAAACCCCAAAATGGACCTGGGGTAAAACATTCCACCAATAAAAAAAACATAACAAACTTTCCAAACATACTTTCACTATTGGGCAGGTCGTAAACCAGTACCATCAGGAGGATTCATGATGGCATCATTACAAGCAACAGAAGGTTCGACTTGAGCAGAAGAGGTTTGAACATAAGCTTCACCAGGAGTAAGTTCATCACCCTCGGCAATGCCGACCTCAAGTGAAAAAAGGTTTTGACTCTGCTGAATTTTCTTAATGGTTTCCTTAGTTTTTGCAATTTCAGCAGTCAAGTCAAAACCTTTCTGGCTTGTCTCCATTAAAGTCTTGATGCGCGTGTTCAAAAAAGCCCAGCTTACATTAACAACAACTTTGTACTAAAGATCTTCATAATCTCTCTCCCACTGCTCAATTTCGTCTCTCAACTCTTCCTTATCAGTCAAAGCAGCATCATAAGAAGATTGTAAATGGGCGAGTGACCTTTCTAAAAACTGAACCTTGCTAGAATACGCACGAAGATCTTCTTGTGTCTGGTTGAGCGTTTGAACAAGCTCCCCAGCGTAAACTTCCTTCTGGTTAAGCAGTTCTTTCAAACCTCTAATTCCTCAGTGGCTTTGGAAAGCTGCTCGACAAATGAAGACTCTAGAAGGTCCTTATCATTGCCCACTTGACTGGAAGAGGCTTTCTCAATCGCCAACTCTGCTGCCAACATCCTCGCTTGTGTTCCAAGGTACACTTTTCCTCATCTAAAACTTCTTTTTCAAGCTGAAGGCCTTCAAACTGTTCTTTCCGGTTACCTACTTCGGTATGATAGTCATACAGTAACTGCTCAGTATGGAAAATCCTCTTCATCAGCTCCGTGCCTATTAGGTTAATCTACATAAGAAAAGGAAAAAGTGATTATCAAACAAAGATGAAAATAAAATCACAAGCAAAGTAAAAAGCTAAGGCTTATACCTTTAAAGATGAATGGAAAATGTTATTCATCCATGTTAAAGAACTGCGGCTTTCCAATTTGGACTTCTCAACAGGGCAAATCAATGGTTTTAGCCATACATCATCTTG
Organism: Nicotiana undulata; assembly: GCA_005239495.1. Lineage (NCBI taxonomy): Eukaryota > Viridiplantae > Streptophyta > Magnoliopsida > Solanales > Solanaceae > Nicotiana > Nicotiana undulata. Next base: position 24,905 of record ML289829.1, on the reverse strand, counting down.
GCCGGATTTATTCAGAAGATTACCATCCTCCGGGACTTCAATAGTAACTTTTTTCATCATCCTACTATTACTGGAAGAACCAACTTCAACATGAGAAGTGAAAAAAATAGGGATAGTTGAGGAAGTCAAAATAGCCATGGGTGGAGCAGGGGCAGCAACAACAGGTGGGGGAAACGGAGGATCGGCAGAAGCATATACCGGAAGAGAGGCAAGAGGCGCTTCCTCATAAACTAATTTGAAGTCCTCACTATCAAACCCATGTGAAAAAAGTTATTCTGTAGAGTCACGCCGCATCACTTCATCAGAGCTCGCCAAAGTGGCACCTTCGGGCTCATGCATGGGAACTGAACTAGGAGGAGGAGTTATTTTCATCATCCGAAATGATATGTCTCCTAGCTCAAGGCTTACGTACTAACGAGCTCTCCTCTCGTTCCTCTTCATCCTCGGAACCGTGAGCTCTTTCAGCTTTTCTCTTTGATGAGGAACTCAGATCATCTCTTGAGCCATAGACATAGAAAGTCTCGATATAGCAATAGACACGACAGTAACACCTCGAATGGGAAATCCTAATAGAAGAAGAAGTTAGTAAAATTTCAAATAAATATGAAAACAAGGTAGAGAATTGAAGGGAAGGGTACCATGAGTCTTCACTTTCCAACCAAACCTATGAGAAAGGTACTTCCAGGACCTTCCTTCCATAGGAGCAACAGTCAACAATTTTTCTACTCAAGCACGAAAGTCTGGAAGTTTTTCGACGACTTCCATGGTTGATGAAAAAGAGAAAACAACCACGAGATAGTAGGTTCTTTTTACATCAATAAAAAAAGAAAAGAGAATCTGAAAAGAAACTTACGTGCAAAGTTCTATTTTTCTGGAAACAATGCATGTTCTCTTCACCCACTAAATCGCTTGTGGGAGCAGCAACAAAACGGGCATACCGACCACGATCTTTGTCATTGAAGGTATCACTCTCATTATTGTGACTGGATTCCCTCCCCCGGCCCCATCGAAGCCGACCTCGTCCCTCGGGGTGTTGGTAACGACCCTCTGCGTTGTTTGATTTGGGGGAACACCGGGAGGAACTTGACGTCCATTCGTATTATTGGAAACACCCGACAACGCCTGCTTTAGTTATGTCATAACCTTATCCTGTCATGTGAGATGGCCTAGAATGACCTCTTGTTGCTCCTGCAGGACCCTTACAGCTTCAACAACATGCTCCTCTTCAACATCATCAGGATTCGCCTCCCGAACATGTTATGGGTACCGCCTGTCGTGGACCGGCGTGCATCGTTCCCCTCATTACGTGTATCATAGATTGAATCCTCGTGTTGAGGTTGGTCTCAAGTTTGTGTGTGTTGTTAACACCATGATCTGCCATTTTCTGTGATTTTTTGCTAAGAACAAATAATCAAAACACGTTAGTAAAAGAGGCAAAGGACCTACATAATTACATGACTGTCCCCACGGTGGGCAACAAACTATTTGCCCGTAAAACGGTACAGTTGAATTTATACATGATTTCTCGCTAAGTGAATTAATTTCATCCTGAAATAATAGGAGAATTGAATAAATATGCAATACTTAGCCTTGAGATGAAGATGAAATAGCAGAAACAATAGTTTTAGAAGCAGGGCTTCCGGGCACAACAGTAATGAAATCAAAAGAAGATAAAATTGTATAAAGCTTTGAATAGATTGTAGCGTAAGTTTGCTATAAAATTTGTGTCCTCTCCGATGATAATAGAACTCACTATTTATAGTTGCACATAGGAAAAAAGGTTCTAGGATCATGCCCTTCTTTAATGTCAATTATGAGGGCCATTGAAGAATGTGTAACGGCGGGTATGAATGACAAATTCTTTATAACGGGCAGTGTACTAAATGTTGTAGAATATTCTCTATTAAATGTTACTGGGTGGTACGCATTTATTGCATCTTTATGAGCACCATTCTTTCCGGTAACAGATGAAATTGTTTTCTTCGGTTTTAGCTATCCCTTACCTTTGGTTCCATGTGTCACTTCCCTATGCAATCGCTTAACATATACCCTATACAACTTTTTACTTATTCAAAAGGTATGTGGTATCAAAGCAAACTATGTAGTGGAAGTCTTCGTAAGAAACTTTTCCATTTTTTCCACCACAAACAGATTTGCCGCATAGATTGGATAGAGTCCCTTGATCTCGACATTCAAGAATGAATTCCTTGAGCATTTTTGTAAAGACCAGTAAAAAAAATTTAACTAACAATGATGCCCGGACGGGTCCCCACGTTGATATAACTGTAGGAATTCTTAAAATGGACCATTTTGGAGTGAAAAGTACCCCAGGACTTAGAGGATTTGATTTCTCAGATTTTTGCGGACCTACGGTCCATTATGCGATCGCAGATCAGGTATGCGGACCGCATAGTGGTCGCCTACTTGGATAGTTTGCTGTCCATTTTGAGGACAACTATGTGGCCAAAAATGCGATCGCAGTCTGCTTCTCTTTTTTGCCCAGCTGAGGGACAATTATGTGGCAGGTTTGCGGACCGCATAACCAGAATGTGATCGCATTTCGGACCGCAAACCTGCATCGAGCTTCTAATTCTCTAATTTTAAAACCCGACCCCCAGCCTAATAAAACACCCATCCCCTTCATTTTTAACTATAATATGGTAAATTAGAGTGAAGCAAGAGTGAGTTCTTGAGAGAGAAAGTCCCCACCTTCACCAACTTGATTCTCCAACGTCACTCAGGCTTAGAATTGATCGAGTAAGACGTCATCTTCTTCACCATAAGAGGTAAGCTTCCACCCCATTACCCTTAATTCTCAGATTCTAGTTTTAATGAAACACACATAGGTTATTTCTTGGAGATAGCGTTAAGAGTCTTGCATGCATGTAATTAATTTACCATAATCTAGTAAAGGGAAGTAGGTTGGAGTAATCTTCCACTAAAAATGGGTTATGAAATCTAAAGGAACACATAGTGTTTGATAAAATTCCCAAATGAGTTCAAGGCATGTTCATGATTCCTAATTCTAGGTTTAAATGTGTCACTTTTTGAATTAGATTGAAGGTGCTAGAAAGTCCGGTGATTTGTGATACAAATTAAGGAAATATCCTGACTCGAGGTATGTATGGCTAACTCTAATCTTCATAGGATAGACCCGTTTGTGTTCACTTTCCGGGTATGATTCTCTTGTTGATTATCTATGGAATTTATGTGTTCTATGTGCCTAATTGAGAAATCCTTGCTTCTATGTTGTTCCATGTTACTACCATGTTGTTATGCTATTTGAGTGTAAAAATTATGATCATCATGTTCCCTCGTTTACTATGAATCAAGAGATTGTAATAATTTTAAAATACGAATCAAGAGGTTGAATTGATATGAAACATGAATCAATGGATTGGGTTGTTATGGAATATGAACTAAAGGATTGGATTGACATGAAATATGAATCAAGAGATTCTAATGATATGAAAGATGAATCAAAGAATGAAATGACGTGTGATGGGAATCAAAAGACAGAAAATTATAAAAGTGACCTAAAATATCCATGAATCAATAGGAGAATGTCCTAGGGTAAGATGGCCTATCCGATCGGGCCGGGATCAGACTCCATGCCGTAGACATGGAGACATGAAATTGTGATATGATGATAATTATAGCCTCACTGTTTCAGTTGAGATGGCCAAGCCGATCGGGCAGAGATCGGACTCCGTGTGGACATGCCACGGTGGTGATATGAGATGTAATGATATTCGGGCCTCACCTAGGATGGCTTAGCCGATCAGGTAGAGATAGAACTCCATGTGACAACGACACGATGGATAAGTAATTATAATAGCAAGATGAACTTAAAAGAACATTAACTAAAAGATGGCAAAACAGGATGGGGGATGTTGAAATTTTGTTGTTTTCCCTTGCTTCGGTGAATCGTCGTATGATGTCTATACTTGTGTCTTTGACTGTTGATGTTTATCCTATCTAGAGTAGGTTTGTTCATACATACTAGTATTATTCAATGGTAGTAACGTCCCTTTTGTCGTAGTGGTGCTTTCCCCTCCTTCCTTCCGGCAGTTCTGGTGAGCCACACTTCCTCTCGGGGCCGTGTGTAGTTCATGTTGACTTTGTTTTGTATATGTTGTTTCTTTTGAGGTATAGCCGGGGCCTTGTTTCCGGCAAGTCCATGTACATTTCTCCGTACTCTTAGAGGCTTCGTAGACATTATGTGGGTTATAATATATTTTGGGTAGTTGTTGTACTTACTCGTAATCGTGGTCCCGTATCGGGAATGCTGTATTTAGTATGTATGTTTTGGAAAGATCTAATGTTAAAACGTTAAAAGAGGAAGAATGGACTTTATTCTGTGAATACACATTTTGATTGTCTCTTGCTATTTTATATATGTAATGTATGCTATAACCACGGGGAAACGCATCGGGTAGGAAAGGCAAATCGGGTTCGCTTGACCGGGTTCATTAGGTTAGGCGTCGGACTCATCCCTCGATTTTAGGGCTTGACAAACTTGGTATCAGAGCCTAAGGTTTTAAAAGTGTCCTAGGATGTCTCGGAGTCGTGTCTAGTAGAGCCCTTCTTATCGGTGTGTTGTCGACCACATCTATAATTAGGGGGCTGGATGGACATTTAGGAAAAACTACCCTTTATTGTTATTTTGTCTCGTGCGGTGGGGTTAAAGGTGAGATTGTTTCTCTCTAACTCGTGCATTGTTTCAACTTTCAGTAAATGGCAACCAGGAAGAAAGCTCGGCTCAGCATAGAGGCCGATGCCACCCTAAGTGTCGCCATAAATTCTCAATCTGATGGTGCGCGTGAGGACAATTCCCCGACTATAAATCTGCCTGACTCTTCCGTTCTAGGCCAAACTATTCCCATTCCTGCTCCAACGGAGCGTGCTACGATCCCTCTCTTTGATGTTCCTGATCCTATCCCAGCCCCATCTTCCGATCCCGATTTTTCTAATGGGGACCCTATGGGAGATATTAAGATGTTGACACAGCTAGTGGCCTCCCAGGCCTAAAGATCAAATGTTTCCCATACGTCCTCTAGCGAGCTAGGGGATTCTTCAGGTTTCAGAGTTAGCCGGTTTCTACAGTTAGCCCCTCCAGAGTTTACAGGTACTGACCCAGAGGCTAATCCTCAGGATTTTATCGACGAGATGTACAAGACCCTCCGAGTTATGAGGGATACTGAGACAAACGGGGTAAAGTTAGCTTCCTATCGTTTGAAGGGAGCGGCATATTCTTGGTTCGAGATGTGGGAGGATTCCCGTGTGGAGGGGATCCCTCTGGCGAGATGGGCTGAGTTTGCGGATGCTTTCATGGATCATTTCATGCTTGCTGAGACGAGGGCAGCCCGTGCTTCAGAGTTCAAGGTCCTCAAACAGGGTTATAGAAGTGTGTGGGAGTACCATATGGAGTTCGTGCGCCTGTCCAAGTATGCTATCCACATGGTGCCGACTATGGAGGCCAGAGTTCGTCGGTTTGTACAGGGCCTTGGTCCCTTGGTAGTTAATGATGCTGCTACAGCTGCTCTGCATTCAGATATGAATTATGGGAAGATTGTGGGATTATCCCAGGCTATAGAGGCTCGGAAGTTGAAGCTAAGAATGGAGCGAGAAACTAGTAGTAGGGCCCGATCAGTGGGCAACCCTGGGGGTTCATTTGGAAGAGGGAGACTAGTCCTTGGGAGAGGGTCATCAGAGCCAACCCAGTCATATGCCCAGTCTTCAGCTAGTGCCCCGCCACCAGTTCGTCATCATCATCATCGACAGGTAGGTCGTTTTGTGGCCAGTTTAGGTAGCAGGGGGTTCCCTCAGCCGGGTCGTTCAGGTGGGAGGTTCCAGCAGCAGCCGAGGGGCCTATGGCCCAAGTGTGAGAGGTTTCATTCTGGGTCCTATTATTTGGACCGCCAGGTATGTTATGGATGTAAGAGGTCGCATTCAGAGAGATTTCCATTCCTCCAGCCAGGGAGCAAGTTGGGGTATCGCCCAGCCATCCAGTTCTTCAGCTGCTACATCCTCAGCACGCCCTCCAGCACAAGCAGGGCGTGGTGCAGCTAGGGGTGGTGCACGGGGTTGGGGAGGACCCAGTCGGTTCTATCCCCTGAGTGGTCATCAAAGTGCGGAGGCTTCTCCAGTGTTGTTACAGGTATTCTGACTGTTCCATCTCATGATGTATATGCTCTTATTGATCTCGGGTCTTCCTTATCATATTCCACTCCTTTTATTGCTTCGAGTTTTGGGATAGAACCCGAATAGCTCCATGAGTCATTCTCAGTGTCGACTCCAGTTGGTGAGTCTATTACGACAGCGCGAGTCTATAGGAATTGTGTTGTCATGATGCGTCGTCGGGATACTACGACCGATCTTATTAAGCTAGGAATGGTAGATTTTTATGTAATTATGGGGATGGATTGGCTCTATTCGTGCTTTGCTAAACTCTACTGCCGAACAAGAATTATGAGGCTCGAGTTTCCTAATGAACCGGTTATTGAGTGGGAGGGGAATAATATTGTGCCAAGAGGTAGGTTTATTTCCTACCTTAAGGCCTCAAAGATGATCAGAAATGGATGCATCACCATTTAGTCCGGGTTGCGGACACCACTTCAGAGGTGCCCGCTCCCGAGTCCGTGCCTGTTGTGAATGAATTTCTTGATGTTTTTCTGGATGAGCTTCCTGGGATTCCACTAGACAAAGAGATCGACTTCAGGTTTGATGTATTGCCAGACATGCAACCAATATCTATTCCACCCTACCAGATGGCGCCAGCAGAATTGAGGGAGTTAAAGGAGCAGTTGAAAGATCTTCTAGAAAAGGGTTTTATTCGGCCAAGTGTGTCGCCTTGGGGTGCACCGGTTCTTTTTTTCAGGAAGAAGGATGGGTCTTTGGGAATGTGTATTGACTATCAGCAGCTCAACAAGGTCACCATCAAAAACAAATACCCATTGCCTCAGATAGATGATTTGTTCGACCAATTGCAGGGTGCTAGGTTCTTCTCAAAGTTTGATTTGCGGTCAGGGTATCACCAACTAAAGATCAGGGAGCAGGATATTCCTAAGACCACCTTTAGGACTCGTTATGGGCACTTTGAATTCTTGGTAATGTCTTTTGGGCTAACCAACGCCCCATCAGCTTCTATGGATCTTATGAATCGGGTATTTAAGTCATTTCTCGACTATTTTGTGATAGTTTTCATCGACGATGTTCTTGTTTATTTACGAAGTTAGGAAGATCATGCTAATCACCTCAGGGATGTTATGCAGACTCTTCATCAGCACCAGTTGTATGAAAAGTTCTCAAAGTGCGAGTTTTGGCTAGAATCAGTTACCTTTTTGGGCCATGTTGTCTCCCGGGAAGGGATTCGGGTTGGTCCCCAAAAGACCACAGCGGTGAAGGATTGGCCTAGACCAAAGACCCCCACACAGATTCGCAGTTTCTTGGGTTTAGCTGGATATATCGAAGGTTCGTTGAAGGATTCTCTACTCTCGCCTCCCCATTGACTAAGCTGACGCAGAAAGCGGTTAAGTTCCACTGGTCCGATGCTTGTGAAAAGAGTTTCCAGGAATTGAAATCAAGATTGACTTCGGCGCCGGTGTTGATCTTGCCAGAAGGTACAGAGGGGTTTGTGGTGTATTGTGACGCTTCAAGGGTTGGTTTGGGGTGTGTGTTGATGCAATGTGGTAAGGTTATAGCGTATGATTCAAGGCAGCTCAAGAATCACGAAAAGAATTATCTGACGCATGATTTGGAGCTCGCAGCGGTTGTGTTTGCATCGAAAATCTGGCGGCATTATCTTTATGGGGTCCATGTGGACGTGTTCACAGACCACAAGAGTCTTCTGTATTTATTCAAACAGAAGGAATTGAACTTGAGGTAGAGGAGGTGGTTGGAATTGCTCAAGGATTATGATATGAATATCTTGTATCATCCGGGGAAGGCGAATGTGGTGGCAGACGCTCTCAGTCGGAAATCCATGGGTAGTTTGGCTCATTTAGAAGTAGGTCAGAGGTCTTTGGCTTGAGAGGTTTACCAGTTATCCAGTCTGGGGGTTTGTCTTTCGGCATCAGACGAAGGGAGTGTTGTGGTGAATAATGGGGCAGAATCTTCGCTTATGGCGGAAGTCAAGGAAAAGCAATTCAATGATCCAGCATTTGCGCGGTTAAGAGAGGCAATTCTAAGTCACAGGACCACAGATTTTTCACTCGGAAATGGTGATGGTGTTTTGCGGTGCCAAAGATGACTATGTGTTCCGGATGTGGATGACCTTCGGGAGAAGATAATGGCAGAGGCTCACAATTCTAGATATTCCGTACACCCAGGTTCTACAAAAATGTATCACGATCTCAAGGAGATTTATTGGTGGAATGGTATGAAGAAGGGTGTGGCGGACTTTGTGGCTAGGTATCCGAATGTCAACAAGTGAAGGCTGAGCATCAGAGGCCTGGTGGGTTGGCACAGCTTATGGAAATACTAATGTGGAAATGGGAGATGATAAATATGGATTTTGTGGTAGGGTTACCCCGCACTCTGCGTAAGTTCGACTCAATTTGGGTAATAGTGGATCGGCTCACGAAGTCAACTCATTTCTTGCCGGTCAAGTCCACCGACACTGCATAACAATATGCTCAGTTGTATATCAAAGAAATAGTCAGGCTCCATGGCACTCCAGTTTCTATTATCTCGGATCTAGGGGCCCAATTCACAACTAACTTTTGGCAGAAATTTCAGCAAGGTTTGGGTATGCAGATAAATCTCAGCACAGCCTTCCACCCGCAGACTGACGGGCAAGCAGAGCGGACAATTCAGACGCTTGAGGACATGTTACGAGCTTGTGTGCTTGATTTTAAGGGTAGTTGGGAAGATCATCTGCCTCTTATAGAATTTTCTTACAACAACAGTTTCCATGCTAGTATTCTGATTGCCCCATTTGAGGCATAGTACGGATGAAGGTGTAGGTCTCCGTGGATGGTTCGAGGTTGGAGAGGCAGAACTGTTAGGAACGGATCTTGTGCATCAAGCTATGGAGAAGGTTAGAATCATAAAGGAGCGGTTGAAAACTGCTCAGAGTCGTCAGAAATCCTACTCGGACGTTCGTCGCAAGGATTTGGAGTTTCAAGTAGATGATTGGGTATTCTTGAAGGTATCTCCCATGAAGGGGGTCATGCGGTTTGGAAAGAAGGGGAAATTGATCCCAAGGTATGTCGGGCCGTATAGGATTTCTCAGAGGATACGACAGGTGGCATATAGGCTGGAGTTGTCCCCTGAAATGTCATTAGTGCACCCGGTGCTTCATATGTCTATGTTAAAGAAGGTGATTGGAGATCCATTTGTCATTGTTCCGGTTGATACCGTTGAAGTTGATGAAGAATTGTCATACGAAGAAGTTCCAGTTGCTATCCTTGATAGGCAGATTCGTAAGTTGTGGAACAAGGAGATTTCTTCGGTTAAAGTGTTATGGAGAAATCAACAAGTCGAGGAAGCCACATGGGAAGCGGAAAATGAAATGAAAGAGAAATACCCTCATTTGTTTGAATAAGTCAGGTAGTTGTTATGAAAGTTGTCATCTCTAAGTAATTGCATTTTGTGTCATATTTTGTGCAAGGCCACCCCACTCCCCTAATCCCCCTTCCCTTATGACTTCTCAACTTTGTGCCATATTTGTATGTATTGTGTTAGTTGAATTATGTGCAACTCATTGAAGTAACTGAATTATGTGCAATCCGTTGTGTTAACTGAACTATGTGCAACTTGTGAAGTAACTGAAAGTATGTGGAACTTGTTGAAATGTGTTTCGGGGTCCCTCTGATAGGTGGATAGGCCTATTTACAAAGGAAACTCTGGCGAAATATTTAGAAAATATCAGAGTTAGTGAAATTGGGGGTTGGCAGTGTTTTCATACCTAAGTGATTCCCCGATCCTCATTCGAGGACGAATGATATTAAATGGGGGAGGATGTAAAGACCTGTAAAAAATTTTAAACTAAAACCGATGCCCGGATGGGTCCCCATGTTGATATAACTGTAGGAATTCTTAAATCTTACCATTTTGGAGTTTACCCCCAGGACTTAGAGGATTTGATTTCTCAGATTTGTGCGGATTTGCGGTCCACTATGCGATCACAGATCAACTATGCAGACCGCATAGTGGTCGCATACTTGGACAGTCTGCTGTCCATTTTGAGGACAGCTATGCGGCCCAAAATGCGATCGCATTTCATGAATGTGGGCCGCACAGTTGTCGCATTCTTTCTCTTGAGTTTTGCGGAAGGAGTTATGCGATAACATAATAGGTATGCGGACCGCATAGTTGACGCATACCTGGGCAGTCTGCTTCTCTTTTTGGCCCAGCTGAGGGCCAATTATGCGGCAAGTTTCTGGACTGCATAACCGGAATGCGATCGCATTCCGGACCACAAATCTGCATCGGGCTTCTAATTCTCTAATTTTAAAACCCGACCCCCAGCCTAATAAAACACCCATCCCCTTCATTTTTAACTATAATCTATTAAATTAGAGAGAAGCAAGAGTGAGTTCTTAAGAGAGAAAGTCCCCACCTTCACCAATTTGATTCTTCATCGTCACTCAAGCTTGAAATTGATTGAGTAAGACGCCATCTTCTTCACCATAAGAGGTAAGCTTCCACCCCATTACCCTTAATTCTCATATTCTAGTTGAAATGAAACACACATAGGTTAGTTCTTGGATATGGGGTTAAGAGTCTTGCATGCATGTAATTAATTTACAATAATCTAGTAAAGGGAAATAGGTTGGAGTAATCTTCCACAAAAAAGGGGTTATGAAATCTAAAGGAACATATAGCGTTTGATAAAATGCCCAAATGAGTTCAAGACATGTTCATGATTCCTAATTCTAAGTTTAAATGTGTCACCTTGTGAATTATATTGATGGTGCTAGAAAGTCTGGTGGTTTATGATAGAAATTAAGGAAAAATCTTGACTCGAGGTATGTATGGATAACTATAATCTTCATCGGATAGGTCCATTTGTGTTCACTTTCCGGGTATGATTCTCTTGTTGATTATCTATGAAATTTGTGTGTTCTATGTGCCTAATTAAGAAATCCTTGCTTCTATGATGTTCCATGTTACTACGATGTTGTTATGCTATTTGAGTGTATAAATTGTGATCATCATGTTCCCTCTTTTACTATCTGTGCTATCCTCTTATGTGATGGGTGTGGTAAATTTGAAAGGTTGGATTTATATGAAATATGAATAAAGAGATTGTAATGATTTGAAAATACGAATCAAGAGGTTGAATTGATATGAAACATGAATCAATGGATTGGGTTGTTATGGAATATGAACTAAAGGATTGGATTGACATGAAATATGATGATATGAAAGATGAATCAAAGAATGAAATGACGTGTTATGGGAATAAAAAGACGAAAAATGATAAAAGTGACCTAAAATATCCATGAATCGACAGGAGAATGTCCTAGGGTGAGATGGCCTATCCTATCGGGCCGGGATCCGTCTCCATGTCGTACACATGGAGACATGAAATTGTGATATGATGATGATTATAGCCTCACTGTTTTAGTTGAGATGGACTAGCCGATGGGGCAGAGATCGGACTCTGTGTGAACATGCTACGGTGGTGATATGAGATGTGATGATATTCGAGCCTCACCTAGGATGGCTTAGCCGATCGGGCAGAGATCGGACTCCGTGTGACAACGACACGGTGGATCAATAATAATAATAACAAGGTGAACTTAAAAGAACATTAACCAAAAGATGGCAAAACGGGAAGGGGGATGTGGAAATTCTTGTTTGTGTTTTCCCTTGCTTCGGTGAATCGTCGTATGATGTCTCTACTTATGTCTTTGACTGTTGATGTTTATCCTATCTAGAGTAGGTTTGTTTCATACATACTAGTACTAGTTAATGGTACAAACGTCCCTTTTGTCAGGGACGCTACATCTTTTATATGGATGTAGGTGTTTCTGTAGCAGGTAGCGCCGATCGCCGATAGTGGTGCTTTCCCCTCCTTCCTTCCGGCAGTTCTGGTGAGCCTCACTTCCTCTCGGGGCCGTGTGTAGTTCATGTTGACTTTATTTTGTATATGTTGTTTCTTTTGAGGTATAGTCGGGGCCTTGTTGTCGGCAAGTCCATGTACACTTCTCCGTACTTTAGAGGCTTCGTAGACATTATGTGGCTTGTAAATATATTTTGGGTAGTTGTTGTACTTACTCGTAATCGTGTTCCCGTATCGGGATTGTTGTATTTAGTATGTATGTTTTGGAAAGATCTAATGTTAAAACATTAAAAGAGGAAGAATGGACTTTATGCTGTGAATACACGTTTTGATTGTCTCTTGCTATTTTATATAAGTAATGTATGCTATAACCACGGGGAAACGCATCGGGTAGGAAAGGCAAATAAGGTTCGCATGACCGGGTTCATTCGGTTAGGCGCCGATCCCGTCCCTCGATTTTGGGGCGTGACTATTTTAGCGGCGGAGATAGTGCATCAAGCTGTTCGCAAGGGCAAACGGATCCAAATTAGATTTGGTAATCTACCGTCGGCGTCTAACTGCATAAAAAACTGAAATCCCGATCCTTCATTTGCATTTCGGAGAAAAACTTCGAGATGTAGTCAGCATCCCCTTTTTCGTTGACTAGTTTTACGATACGCGCGTTGCGCGTGTAATCACATCTCAATGAATATATAATTTTGATAAAATACATAAATACTATTTAAACTAATTATATTTGAGTTGTAAAATAAGTTTAAAAAATATGAGTTCCTGAAAGTTATGATTGTTGATCTAATTTAGCAACTCGATAAATGAAGAATAGTGATAATAGAAGTCCTGCATCATCTTAGTCAATATTTTTAGGTGACGATTTATTCATTGCTAGAATGTCACAAGTTGGCGTATTTTTTTTCCATCAAGAACACATATACTTATGAAGATTTAAGAGTTTTTTTCTAAAATCTTTTTGAGAAGTATATATATTTTAAGTTCATTCTAGAAAATACTTATAGGATCATCTAACTGACAAAAGACCTTATTTTTTCTCATAAGCAAAATGTAAATTATTCTATTTTTTAAATCTATAAGAATACTATAGAAATTGTAAAATAACTAAAAGAATAAATAAATTTTAAGAATTTGGCCTCATGTTGAGCCTGTAGAATTCTAACGCCCCTAGAAATTCTCACACCTTCCCTATCATTTGCCTCAAGTGTCCTTGTATATGGTAAAAATCGAGGATACCCGATTTTATGGGCTCGAGGGTATGCCTTGATATTGAACTTGTATCAAAGAAAGTTCGGGCTCGAGGAACGAGAAGACCGAGGGGTCGAGATCAGGCTGGATTAATGTTGTAGTAACGAAATCACGAGATATCAAAAATCGACCACCAATCTCGGCGAGGATCTCGGAACAGACAGAACCATTAACGGTTATTGACAGCAATCATGTATCTTAATCCTGAAATTAGAATCATACCTTATTTAAGATTCTTCTACTATATGAAGGGGAACCATGTTCATTTGTAAGACACATTATCATCATTATCATTATACGCACTTACCACTTACGCCATTACTAAGAAATGCAAAGTGTTCTATTCCTTTATTCGCTCTTAAGTCTTTATAGTTCTTGTTCTTCATGTTTCTATTGGTGCCCTTACTATTCTAGGCATTTGATCTCGAGTCTAATACGGATCGGGGTTGATAACTTGCAGTCACACGGGTTTGATCTATTTAAATTGTTTAATTCCTTTATTTATTTAGCTATTTATCAATTGGCATTGAATTAGATCACATATCCTTATTGATAACAATACGATAGGGGTCCAAGTTACTAAAGAAAAACCAAGAAACATGCGGAAACTAAAAGAAAATAAAGAAACAAGAAGATACGGAAAATTAAGGATAGATTGAATTCAAGAAAGAGTTTCTTGAATTAAAGAAGTCTATTCTTGAAGTTGAATCCTAATAACAACAATTAGCTAACGAAAAACTAATCGCCTTTGGTAGAGATTTAAAAACAAGAGATAGATTGTGAAATCCGACCCTTTAGAATAACAAGAACAACAATAAGCCTAAACTTATCACATTTCTTGAATACCTAGAAGTGATCTAAGATTTCGAAAGAATTAAATCTTCCCACCTTAAGTTGAGTCTTGAAGGTTGAAGAATAAATCCAAGAGTAGCCACACATAAGAGTGCAAGAAAAATCTCAAAATTTTTATTGATAATAGTCTATGTCTAAAAGCAAGAAGATACCCCTTTATATAGGGAGGGGTTCACGAAATGCTACCTAAAACTTAAGGAAATAAAGTCCTAAATTACTTTGGACAACAAGTCCAACTACCATAGGAAAAGGTAAAACTCTAGGAAATAAAAACCAAGTCAATCTTGGAAAGTAATTCCAATAATCTTAGAAAAATAAAAAAAAACCTTAACTACCTAGGAAAGCATCAAATATGTCCTACAAACTAGGAAATAAAATAATGAACTTTAACTCCTTGTCCTATGTCTTGGCCGCCCCTCCTTGAGCTGATTTATGGTGATTTAGACGCCTAATTTAGGCCCTCTTTGGCTGGTGCTTGGACCCCAATCTACCTCCTCTTGGGCTTGGACTTGGACCATGAATGAGTGTAGCACTTAGCTAAATCATCCACATAATTATTGAGCTCTTCCACCATTAGCGCCTTCTTGATCTCACATTCAAGATCAACAACCTTGTCTTGCTTCTCCTTAGCTTGAGACCTTTTGTATGGTTTTCTTGGTGCTTCTAAAGCTTTATCCTTGTCCGTGGAGCTATCATTTCCCTCATCTTGAAAAGAATTCGTCCTCGAATTTGAACCTACATCAAACAAGGATAAGTCAGCAACATTGAAAGTAGCCCTTACTTGAAACTCACCTGGAAGGTCCAATTTGTAAGCATTATCTCCAATCCTTTCAAGTACTTTAAATGACCCATCTTCTCTATGGTGCAATTTTGTCTTCCTTTTTGAAGGAAATCTCTCCTTCCTCATATGAACCCAAACCAAATCACCAGGCTTAAAGATTACTAGTTTTCGACCTTTATTTCTTTGTAAAGTTGTTTGCTCATTCTTCCTCTCAATTGTGAGTCCTGTATGCTCATGAATAGTCTTCATCAAATCAGCTTTCTTTTTCCCATCAAGACTAACCATCTCATTAGTAGGCAAAGGCAATAAGTCAAGGGGTGTAAGGTTCCTTATTTTATTTCCTAGTTTGTTAGGACATATTTGATGCTTTCCTAGGTAGTTAAGGTTTTGTTTTTATTTTCCTAAGATTATTGGAATTACTTTCCAAGATTGACTTGGTTTTTATTTCCTAGAGTTTTACCTTTTCCTATGGTAGTTGGACTTGTTGTCCAAAGTAGTTTAGGACTTTATTTCCTTAATTTTTAGGTAGAATTTCGTGACCCCCTCCCTATATAAAGGGGTATCTTCTTGCTTTTAGACATAGACTATTATCAATAAAAATTGTGAGATTTTTTCTTGCACTCTTGTGTCTGGCTACTCTTGGATTTATTCTTCAACCTTCAAGACTCAACTTAAGGTGGTAAGATTAAATTCTTTCGAAATCTTAGATCACTTATAGGTATTCAAGAATGGTGATAAGTTTAGGCTTATTGTTGTTCTTGTTATTCTAAAGGGTCGGGTTTCACAATCTATCTCTTATTTTTAAATCTCTACCAAAGGCGATTAGTTCTTCATTAGCTAATTGATGTTGTTAGGATTCAACTTCAAGAATAGACTTCTTGAATTCAAGAAACCCTTTCTTGAATTTAATCTATCCTTAATTTTCCGTATCTTTTTGTTTCTTTATTTTCTTTTAGTTTCTGCATGTTTCTTGATTTATTTTTAGTAATTCTTGGACGCCTATCATATTGTTATCACTTATAACCACATTACAAGTTTAATTGTTACTCCTATTTCGAGGTAAGTAGTTTGGCTAACACCGTGGGGCTAAGGATAATATTGATTGTTCAGTGTTAATTCTGATATAACACAATATTTTACGCCTGTTTCTTGTCAAGAATTTTTTTCCAGGATAAATCATGTCGAACTCACAAAACACAGCTACACACGATGAGAATGGCCTCGGAATCCACGGGGAGAATGAGAATGTTATCGCTTCGGGAATCGATGTTCCACAAGCTGACCAAGGAGTAGCACCGCCTGCCAACCCGGTCGATGTCGGTTCGCATATTGCTTTGAATGTGGATTTAGGCGGGGACCCCGATGGAAGCGTACACAGAGAGGGTCGCACTGAGAGTCGAGGTACTCAGGGCAGAGGAGATGAAGGTGTTAGTCTCCAAGTTATATTTGAAATGTTGCAAGCATAACAGAACGACATTGCCCAGTTGAAAAATCAGCATGTGGTTCCGAATAGGGTCGAACAAGAGGTTACTCATCGTACAGAGCCAGTGCCTGAAAGATCAGGTGATAATACTTCGATAACTGACCCTGCTATAATGAGAATGCTCGAGGAGCTTACTAAGAGCATAGAATCAGGAGAAAAGAAAATCGAGGCCAACGACAAGAAAATGGAAACCTATAACTCTCGAGTCGATCAGATTCCCAGGGCACCACCTATATTATCGGAATACAACTTCAGTGTCGATGCCTCGAGTATCGTATCGTCCATAAGAAGGATTAAAGATACTAGATGGCCCAGACCTATACAAATCGATCTTTCTCAAAGGAATCCAAACTTGATGTGCAAATACCATGGCACGCATGGCCAAGGACCGAAGACTGCAGACAGTTGAGAGAGGAAGTAGCTCAATTGTTCAACGAAGGCCATCTTCGAGAATTCCTCAGTGATAGAACCAAAAATCACTTCAGGGAAAGAGACGCCAATAGAAACAACGAGCAAGAAGAACCTTAGCATGTTATCAGCGGGGTCGACGTTCCACAAGGACCTGTCTTCAAACGCACCAAAGTATCGATTACAAGAGAGAAACGAACCCGAGACTATATACCCGAAGGCACCCTAACATTCAACGATAAAGAGACGGAAGGCCTCTCTCAGCCACACAACGACACCCTGGTAATTTCTATTTTGCTAAATAAATTAAAGATTAAACGTGTTTTCGTGGATCCAGGAAGTTCGGCGAACATAATCAGGTCGAGGTCGTAGAGCATCTCGGCCTGCTAGACCAGATTGTACCTGCATCTCGAGTCATAAACGGCTTCAACATGGCTAGTGAAACTACAAAGGGAGAAATAATCCTACCGGTGAATGTGGCCGGGACCATCCAAGACATAAAATTTCATGTCATCGAAGGCGACATGAGGTACAATGCACTGCTAGGAAGGCCATGGATCCACAACATGAGGGCAGTACCGTCAACCCTTCACCAAATGATGAAGTTCCCAACAGTGGATGGTGTGAAATCAGTTTACGGAGAGTAGCACGCTGCAAAGGAGATGTTTTCAGTCGACGAGGTGACGCCGATACCAGTATCTTCAACCTCAGAAAGTCGAGCATAAAAGATAAGCAAGCGGACAAATACCAGTCATTGTCCCCAGCCTCGACCGAATCAAATAAGCAAGTAATCGAAGATGATGAAGAGGATTTTCTCACTCCTCAAACTTTCCCCGTTCCCGAAGAATTGGATGCAACCAAATCGACAGTCGAAGAGCTGGAACAGGTGATACTCATCGAGTATCTACCTGAATGTTAGGTATACCTGGTAACAGGGTTAATCCCCGAACTCAGGAAAAAACTCATTCTATTTCTTATTGATAACATGGATTGTTTTGCATGGTCCCATTTAGACATGACAAGAATCCCTCCCGAGATCACGACTCATCAGTTGAGCCTGGATCCCATGTTAAGACCGATAAAGCAAAAGAGAAAGCCTCAGTCCGAGGTAAAGCACGCCTTCATAAAGGAAGAGGTAACTAAACTTCTTAAAATATGGTCCATTCGGGAAGTCAAATATCCCAAGTGGTTAGCCAACGTAGTCTTAGTCCCCAAAAAGGGAAACAAACTTAGAATGTGTGTAGATTATAAGGACCTGAATAAAGCATGTCTGAAAGACTCTTTTCCTTTGCCTAACATTGATCAAATGATCGATGCTACGGCTGGCCACGATATACTTACTTTTCTCGCCGCCTATTCTAGGTACAACCAAATCCAGATGAACCCAGAAGACCAGGAAAAAACTTCTTTTATCACTATGTATGGAACTTATGCTATAATGTAATGCCCTTCGGGCTAAAAAATGTGGGGGCTACATATCAATGCCTAGTTAACAAGATGTTCGAAGAACAAATAGGAAAATAAATGGAAGTTTACATTGATGATATGTTTGTTAAGTCCTTGCGCGCAGAGGACCATTTGACCCATTTGCAGGAGACATTCGAAATCTTGAGGAAATACAACATGAAGCTTAACCCCATAAAGTGCGCTTTTGGGGTCGGATCAGGTAAATTCCTCATCTTCGTGGTTTCAAATCGAGGGATCAAGATCAATCCCGATAAGATCAAGGCCATCGAGGACATCACCGTCATGGACAATGTAAAAGTCGTTCAGAGGCTAACCGGACGGATAGCTTCCTTAGCCTGGTTCATATCGAGGTCGTCAGATCGGAGCCATAGGTTCTTTTCCTCACATAAAATGAAAAATAATTTTACATGGACTCCGGAATGTCAAAAAGCATTGGAGGAATTGAAACGGTATCTATCGAGCTCACTTTTGCTCCACACCCCAAAGGCAAATGAAAAGTTATACCTATATTTGGCAGTATCCTAGATAGAGGTAAGTGGAGTATTAGTTCGAGAAGAACAAGGTACGTAGTTTCCAGCTTATTACGTGAGTATGACCTTAGGAGATGCTGAAACTAGGTATCCACATCTAGAAAAATTGGCACTTGCATTAATAAGCGCATCTACAAAACTAAAGCCATATTTTCACTTTCACCCGATATGTGTTATTCCCACATATACCCTTCGAAATATATTGCACAAGCTCGAGTTATCAGGCCGATTGGCCAAATATGTCATCGAATTTGGCGGGTACGATATTGAATATCAACCCCAAACGGCCATCAAGTCTCAAATATTAGCAGACTTCGTGGCAGACTTTTCGCCAACCCTCGTACCCGAAGTGGAAAAGGAACTTCTGCTAAAATTGGGTACATCATCGGGGGTATGGACCCTCTTCACGAATGGAGCCTCGAACGTGAAAGGGTCCGGGCTTGGTATTGTTTTGAAATCACCTACGGGCAATGTTATTAGACAATCAATTAAAACTGCCATACTGACTAACAATGAGGCCGAGTATGAGGCTATAATTACAGGTCTCGAACTAGCTAAAACCTTGGGAGCGGAAGTCATCGAAGCTAAATGTGACTCCATACTGGTAGTTAACCAGGTAAATGGGACCTTCAAAGTTCGAGAGGACAGGATGCAAAGGTACTTAGACAGATTGCAGGTCACCTTAAACCGTTTCAAAGAATGCACCCTGCAGCATGTACCTTGAGAACAAAATATTGAGGTCGATGCACTTGCCAACTTGGGATCGTCGATCAACGAAGATGAAATTAGCTCGGGGATTGTCATCCAACTCTCGAGGTCTATAATCGAGGAAGGGCACGCCGAAATCAATTCTCCAAGCTTAATCTGGGATTGGAGGAACAAATACATCGAATATTTGAAGAACGGGAAGCTGCCATCGGATCCCAATGATTCAAGGACCTTACGAACTAAAGCAGTCGGGTTCACATTAGACGGAGATGCAATGTTATACAGAAGGACGTTCGATGTCCCATTGGCAGTATGCTTGGGGCCGGGAGATACTGACTACATTTTGCAAGAAATCAACGAAGGCATTTGTTGTGAGCATGTAATTTCTTCCCTACCAAAATTACTCCCACAAAAAATTAAAAATAGGTTTTTTCTAGGTTATTTTCGTTTTTATAGATTTTGATAGGATTTTCTTAATTAATTGATTGCATTCTCTTGCACCTTTAGTATCTTTCAGATCATGAAAAATACATCAAAAATGTCAAAAATCTCATGCATTACATTTTAGGTTTGTGTTTGTATTTTTTGGATTAATTTGTTAATTAATTGCTTTATTAAACAGAAAATTCACAAATAATATTGGTCATGTTACATTTTAGTCTTAGCCTTAAATTAGCAAGTTAGTATTAAGTTGATTAATTGTTCAAAAATTAGAAGTAGTTAATTAAGTTTATTTCACAAATTAGATTTGATTTAGGACTTAATTTAGGTTATTAATTAATTAATCTAGGTTTTAAATCAAAGAAAAAAGAAAAGGAAGAAAATTAGCTTGGGTCTCTATTCTAGGCCACTTGAAACAAATTTAGGTGGCCCAATTCCCTTCTTTTAACTTAAACTCGTCCCAGCCCAATCAAAACCCAATCCAGTCCAACACCCCACTAAACAAAACGACGCCGTTTTGGTCTCTTTAACCTGAGCTGTTGGATCATTTGATACAACGGCTCGCAACCGAGCCTCAATACCCCATATAAATGTCCAAACAGACCCCCCCCTAACCCCAAAACAACCCCCCTCACTCTCTTTTCTCTCTTAGAGACCAACCCTAGACGCCTCTAAACCCCTCACCGTCTTCGCCGTTCTCCGCCTCCGAAAATCGCCCACAGCGGCTGCGCTACTCCAATCCCACCCAAATTCACACCAGATAATCACCACGTTCTTGTCATCACATATCTACCACCAAATTCCCCAAAATCCTCACCCATTTGTTTTAATTCCAGATCTGAAATCCCAAAAAGAAACAAAAACCATAAATCTATTCCTCTTTCTAATTTCAACGATTTCCGGCCTTGATTCGAGCCGAAATTTATGCTAATCAATTGTTCTCGGTGAGAACAATTGATTAGTGTCATTTCAGTTCATTTCGAAGCTCGCCGGATTCCGGCCAAGTTCCGACCAAATCAACAGTGACTGGACCAGCCTCGACGCTTTCATCGCTCGTCGATTCGCCTCAACTATTGTCACATTTTACGGTCAAATCAGTACACCCCTTTATCTTGTTCTTTGTTTTCTTTTCTGATTTGAAATAGTCGTTTATGTTTAGCTTTTGATTCACGTTGATTAATTGATTCTGATTGTTAGTTTAATCATATGTGTTTAGGATTCATTGAATCATTTTTTAGGTAGTTAAATACTTTGGTTTAGGTTTTCATGTTAGTTTCAGCTTCATCGCTGATTTTTGTTAATTAAGAAGTTTAATTTCATAACTAGTTAATTTCAGTCAACTTCATGGCATTTATTAATCTCATAGTAATTAGTCTGGGTTGTTTTGAGTTTCCTTGATTCTGGAACTCAGTAATGGGTTGGTCTTTGATAATGGAAGGCCCAGTTAGTTTAGGTCCAAGCTTGTCAGCCATGTGACCCAAGCCTTGAATGATAGGGGTAAATACAGGAATTTTGTAGAGTAATTTATGAATTGTAATTGGAGGAATCTTATCTTTAACTTCCTAAGAAGTCTCAAGAAGAGAGATAAAAGACTAAAATAAAATTACAAAAACTGAATTAAATCAGATATTGGGGTTTTAAAGGTCTAAAACCAGAGGTAAAATGTGAGTAAATAGCTGGATGGACAGCTGTCCTAACAGCTGTACCAAATCTGTTAAAAGATGTTGTACTATCTGAATTTTTGAAATTAGGGTAGAATATTCCTTATTATGCTTATCCTTATACAACCTATATAACGAATAGACCCTTACCACTCACAGCACGGGGATCAGCATATTCACTCTCAAAAATAGGTCTAAACATCATCACTCAGATTTTCTTTAAAGAAAAAGATTTTTTCATACACAAAAGAAGAGCTTCTGAAATCCAGGATATCTTTCTCATTTTACACTAATTTTTGAACTGAGAATTTCTAGAAACTTGAGAAATCTTATCTCATTTGGCAAGAAGTTTGGCTTTAGAGTCTCATTTTGGTTTTGGTTTTTTACTGTTGGATTTCTGCGCTGAAAGTTGAGGCTATTATGTTTGTTCTTGTTGTTGTCATACTGTTGCTGCTACCTGTGATGTGTTGTACGCTTGGTTGAGCTCCAGCTTCCTCATTTTTACCTTTATTTGGTCTTCTTTTCTGTTGTTTTTCTCTACTCTTAGGTATGTGACTACACTCTTACATTTCTCCACTGAATGGAATTTCTTATTTAAATCCTGTTTGAATATATGTATCCTCTTGTGATGAGCTTCAGATTTTTGTTACATGTGTTAGTTTGTTCACATCTGTTTCCATCTGTCCTCCTAGATTAATGTTTCGACTGTTTGTGCCATAATCTTTTTTGAACGAGCATGTTGTTTGGTTAGATTCGTTCAGAATCTTTTCTCTCTTAGTCTTTGATGTTATTCATAGTGGTGATATCTTTTCCTGTAAGGTATCTATTTAAAGGATGATATTTCAGGTTGAGGCAGTATAGAGGATGTAAATCCGACCACCAGTTGGACAGATTTACTCCAGAAAAGCGCATATGTATTGAATTTTTGATACAAAAGGTTGAAGTGTGTTGGTCTCGTGGCTGAAAGTAGTATCTACTTCTGTGGTTGATTATGGCTAAACAAAAATAAAGGATGTAATAGATGAAGTTATGCTTTGCTGATGTAATTGGGTACATTTGGTTTAAGATATGATCCTTTCATCACTGTCTTGATTAGATGTAGTTTAAATTTGATTAGTCATGTAATATCATGTTTGCTTACAAATCTATTTGTAAGATAATGATTAGCAAAATTCCTACCCTTCTAATAATGTTTGAATTCGATTACTGTAACTAATAGCTATGGGTTGGACTATTTCTATAAATTCTATATCCAGTATGCCATCTGTAAGTTGGAGATGGGGCATGTTCTCTTCGAATTCTCTAAATGGGGATCAAATGAGATGGGCCAGACTTGTAGATCGGCCAAATTGGGAATTTCCTGAACAAGTCTGGACCCTAGGCAGCTGGGCCTGGGTGTAAAACCCAATAACTTGATCCTATACCTATCTTTGAAATTAGTGTAGCCATAATTTAATTTAGAGCGTTAGAAACCCTATTAGTATCGTTGACTTAAACTTGAGTGCAATAATCTTCCTATGTGATTTTCATTCTCGTGTGAATTGAAATGGAGTTGGACAGTGTGTGCTATGCTATTCTTCTTTCTGAAACACATTCACGACTGGCCCAGTCCATTTAGAGTGTGACTGGGCCAGATTTGTAAATACTTAGTTGGCCCATTTCTCTCATTTGGGTCTATAACAATTAGTTATTGATTACCCTAAATAGCTAAACTCCTTGTATTCCAAATGCTTCTACAAACATTTACATTAATCTCAAAATAACTTAGAAAGACAACTTCTAAAAAATAATAAAAATGCTTTAGGCCCGTCCTTAGCTATTTTATTATCGCGGATGTTTGTACGTTCAATTGACGTACTTAAGGTCCCCAAAATTAAAATCAAAGTATACGTCTGCATAACTTTGAATGAAATAATCTTATTAGTAACAAATATTTTTATTGTGTACATGTTCGCATGACACAAATAAGATTTGAAAATGAATACTCGTAGAAATGCTTTTAGGCACGGATTTTAAACTACTATCGTGATTGCGTACATGTTCGCATGACGTGATCTCGATTTTCAAATAAACCTAAGGTACGCGTTCGCACGACTTTGACAATGTTTCCTAAATAAACCAAAAGTCGTGAATTGTGTACACGTACGCGTGATATGATTTTCGACACACAAAACTAAACGGGTATACGTACGCGTAACTCGCATTTAGGTAATCCTTTAGATAAATCAAATAATTAAAAGCAGTAAAGGATAAATACACATAGGTTTTAAAATGACCAATTAGATTAAATAAGCCAAGTATGAATCATTAAGCGACCGTGCTAGAACCACGGAATTCGGGAGTACCTAACACCTTCTCCCGGGTTAACAGAATTCCTTACCCGGTCTTCTGGTTCGTAGACTTTTAGCTGTAAAGACCCGTAAAAATTTCTTGCTTAAAATAATGCCTGAATAAGTCCGCGAGTGGTTATCCCTGTGGAAATTCTTAAAACGGACCTTGATTTTTTTTGTAAAAATACCCCAAATTTGAAAGGACTTAATTTTTTCCAGAGATTGGGTATTATGCGACGCACTATGCGATCGCATAACATGTATGCGGACCGCATAGTGGTCGCATACTCGGGCAGAATGTTTTCAAAATTTGGCCCACCTGGGGGCCATTCTGCGGTCCAGATGCGGACCGCATGTCAGGAATGCGATCGCATTTCTTACCGCATATTCGACACGGTCTTTTAATTTTCAAAATTTTTACACCCGACCCCGGTTTCCTTTAACCCCTGCCCCCTTTCATTTTAACTGGTTTCTGAACAAAATAGAGAGAAGTGAGAGTGGGTTCTAGAGAGAGAAGCACTCATCTTTCCCAAATTGGTCCTCCATCTCTACCCAGGCTTGGAAGTTTATCAAGTACTAGTCATCCTCTTCATCATAAGAGGTAAGCCTTCACTCTATTTTCTCAAATTCCAAGGATTTAACTGAGAATAAAACACACATAGGTTGGATCTTGGGGATGAAAAGTTGTGACCTTGCATGCATGTGAATAATCTTCGATAACCTAGCAAAGGGAAGCAAGTATAGTAATCTTTTACTAAAAAGGGTTTAGCCAATCTAAGGGATCACATAGTGTTTGATAAAATGCTCAAATGAACTCGAGACTCCTAATTGTAAGGTAAATATGTTGCATTGTGAACTAATTTGACGGTGCTAGGCGGTTCGGTGAACTACAATAGAAATTAGAAAAAAAGGGGAAACTCGACTCCAAGTATGTATGGCTAACTTTAATCTTTGTAAAATCACTTGTGGTGTTC
>ML289828.1:8441-27091 GCA_005239495.1 Nicotiana undulata | reverse complement strand
CACGCCATACTAAAGGACCAACTTGTCCTAGGCAAATGTTGAAAAAACGACAAAATTCTATGAATATAGGGTCAACAGGAGGCTGAAATCCTAATGTGAAAGGATAGGTATAGACGTAAGAAAAACTCGTCTTGTAAGACGTAATTCTTTGAGTATCACTTCGCACGAGAATGGGAACATTAGACTCCCAAGAGCATTCCCTACGAACGACAGGAAGATGACCTACAGTAATGATTGTAGCATATTTCTCGACACTATCTAAAGAAGAAGCCTGTTCGGCGATAGGAGAATTTACATCTGGGAAGACTATCTCAGCAGGAATGATTTCATCAACTCTGGGTTCATGAAAATCATCCCTGTTCCTAGAAACAGAATGGGAAGATCTACCTCTCGAAGAAAACAACGACCTATCGGAGGAAGGGGAAATTAAAGGAGAGGAAGAACCTTTGGTAGAGGTACGTCCCAGGCTCCTTAGTCGGCCACCTCTCCGACTCCTAGACGGAGCAGAAGAAGAAGCCAAAGCTTCAACGTCAATAACCTTTTCAGGTTGACCTAAGGAAGACATATTTATAAAAGCAAAGAAGAAATTCCTTCACAAAGAAAAGATTAAGTTATGGAAGTTTTTCGTACTAAGGAAGAAAAGAAGACGACTATTTATACCTAATGGCGACCGTAAAAACTTGGAAAGGTAATGATGGAAAGACATAATTAAAGACGTCACTTCGGGACTGATGCAACCACAAAAAGCCCTAAAAGGCACCGGGTCGTTTTAGAACCAATCAGAAACGAACACGTGGAAGAAGCATTAAATGGAAGTGACGTACGACGCATGCGCCCACAAAAGAATACAAGGTTCCGAGGTAAAGCGGCGGCAAAATATTCCCTCCATAAATGAGTATCCACTTACCAAGTATTATACGCTCAATACATGGCAAGTTGGGGGACTATCTGTATTGGTAAAAAATATAGCCTCATACGTGTACAAATTTTTGATGACTCAGCCAGCCAGGTGGACCAAATAAAACATCACACGTGGACACCGGATAAAAGGTACGGTCAATGCAAGGAATTAGCCGCGGAAAAATCATCAAAGAAGAAGAGACACGTACACAACGAATCCGGACGCAATAATGGGCCGATTCGAAGATCAGCGATCAATGTCTTGTACGTTATGTAACTCCTAAAATAACAGTTACTATTCACCACTGTAACGCCTTATTAATGTAATAATTAATCATTAAATAGGCTATCATGACAGAAATACAAACGTCGTACTAGGAGAATATCCCTATAAAGAGGGATAAAAATGTAACAAACAGGATCATCTGATTTCTCGGATATTAAGCCATTTTATTCTTTGCTCTCGAAATTATTGCTACTTTGTCCTTTATTTTATTAATTCGATTATCAGTAACCCGAGTTTATCCTAAATTAAGCTTTAGTCAAAAGATCTTATTTTTTGGTTAAACAACTCGTCACCTCACCTATGCAATGAACATGATAATCACTTAGCACCTAGCAAATAATACCTATTCCCTCACCAAAGTTAGGCAAGACACTTACCTCGGTCCAAAGTATAGCAATCAACCCTCTAAGACCGCCTTTCCTTTATAATCTGACTTCGAAACAACGATATCTAGGAATAAATAATTTAATAATATCAATAAAGACTCAATAACACAATCCCATAGCCTAGATATGCAATTCCTATCATTCTTCCAAAATTTCCAAAATTCGACCCCGGGCCTGCTTGGTCCAAACACGAGGCTCGGACCAAAACCCGATCACCCATACCCCCACGAGATAGAATATATAATTTGTTTTGAAATCCAACCTCAAATTGAGGTTGAATTACCCAAATTTTCCAAAAACCTAACTCTACCCAAAACCCCTAATTTTCTACTTTGATTTTAGGATTTTAGGCCTAGATTCTAGTGATTATGGAAGAAAAGTGGAAGAAATTAGTGTTAGAATCACTTACCCAAATGGTTATGGAGGAGAACTAGCTTAGGAATCGCCTATGGGGTCTTGGAGAAAAAGAAGTTGTGAAATATGAAAAATCCCGTGTAAGTATTCTGTTTTTGAGTAATGAAATAACTGGGCGAAAATTGTTCTCTACGATCGCAGAGTTATACGATTTCCTACTATGCGACCGAAGAAGGCAAGATGCGATCGCAGAAGGGCCAGTCCACAGACGTCTTCGATCGCGGAGGGAGAGGTGCGACCGCAAAGAGATACTACCCAGCCCCCACCTGACTCCACTGACACACTATGCGATCGCGGAGGACGAGATGCGATCGCATAGTGCAACCCAGCTACCCCTTCCTCTAAGCTTATGCGATCACGAATAAATGGTTGCGATCGCAGTGAAGGAAACACCAGACACCAGAAACTGAGACAAACACCAGATATTTGACTCATTTACACCTCGTTAGCTACCCGAAACTCACCCGAGCCCTCGGGGCTCAAAACCAAAAACACACACGACTCCCAAATCATCCTACGGACTTATTCAAGCATTTAAATCATCGAAACATCATCAAACTCAATGAATTAAACCCCTAAATTCATGGAATTTTCTTAAAACTTCACAAAGCTTAATTATTTCGATTTTGATCCGAAACACGTCATTTCAAGTCCGTTTTACACCAAATTTCACAGATAAGTCACATAACATGTATTAAACCTGTTCCGGGCTCTGGAACCATAATACGGGCCCGGTAACACGGTTTTCACATCAAAGTTCATTTTCAAAAACCTTTATTATTTTCAGAAAATAATTTTCTTTAAAAATTCATTTCTCGGGCTTGGGACCTCGGAATTTGATTCCGAGCATACGCCCAAGTCCCATATTTTCTTACGGACCCCTCCGGGACCGTCAAAACACGGGTCCGGGTCTGTTTACCAAAAATGTTGACCAAAGTCAACTTTATCCAATTAATTATTCCAAAAATTCCATTTTTATCAAATTTTCACATAGAAGCTTCCCGGCTACATGACCGGGATGCGCACGCATATCGAGGTGAGATTAATTGAGGCTTTCGGGGCCTCGGAACACATATTTAGCTAAAGTTACTTAGGATGACGATTTTGGGTCATCACAATCTCCACCTCTAAAAAAAACGTTCGTCCTCGAACGGACATAGAAAAGTACTTGAGTCTGAGAAATTGGGNGATGACCTTTTGGGTCATCACAATCTCCACCTCTAAAAAAAACGTTCGTCCTCGAACGGACATAGAAAAGTACTTGAGTCTGAGAAATTGGGATAAGGACTCCTCATATCGGACTCGGACTCCCAGGTAGCTGCCTCGGCAGGCTGACCCCTCCACTGAACACGGACCGAAGGATAACTTTCGACCTCAACTGGCGAACCTGCCTATCTAATATAGCTACCGACTCCTCCTCATAAGTCAGATCCTTGTCCAACTGGACACCGCTGAAGTCAAGAACATGGGATGGATCTGCAATATACCTCCGGAGCATGGATACATGAAACACTGGATGCACGGCTGATAAATGCGGTGGCAAGGCAAGTCTGTAGGCCACCTCTCTTACCTTGTCCAAAATCTCAAATGGACCAATATACCTAGGGCTCAACTTGCCCTTTTTTCCGAATCTCATCACGCCCTTCATAGGCGACACTCGAAGGAACACCTGGTCTACTACCATGAAAGCCAAATCTCGAACTCTACGATCTGCATAACTCTTTTGCCAGGACTGAGCTGTACGAAGCCTATCCTGAATAATCTTCACCTTATCCAAGGCATCGTGGACTAACTCAGAACCCAATATCCTAGCCTCTGGGCTCAAATCATCCGACTGGAGACCGACATAGCCTACCATACAACGCCTCATACGGAGCCATCTGAATACTCGACTGGTAACTGTTGTTGTAGGCAAACTCTGTTAAAGGCAAGAACTGATCCCATGATCCACCAAAATCAATAACGCAAGCTCGCAACATATCCTCTAAAATCTGAATAGTACGCTCGGACTGTTCGTCCGTCTGAGGATGAAATGTTGTGCTCAACTCAATCTTTGTGCCCAACTCTCTCTGAAATACTCTTCAGAAATGGGAGGTAAACTGAGTACCTCGGTCTGATATGATAGATAAGGGCATACTGTGCCGAACCGCATCTCTAAGAGCACACAAATGATGATTATCATACTGCCTGGCGCGAATACGATCATGCAATGAAGAACGAGCGACGGTATGGGCCAACACACTGCCAGTCCCAGAAACCTCTAATCTCACAAATCGATTGGCTAACTCCTGAACATCCAAAGCCAAAGGTCGCTTTCCACCTGATAAATAGGCCAAGCTACCCATACTGACTGACTTCCGACTCAAAGCATCGGCCACCACATTGGCCTTTCCCGGGTGATAGAGAATAGTCATATCATAATCCTTCAGCAACTCTAACCATCTCCTTTGCCTCATGTTCAACTCCTTCTGTCTGAATAGATACTGCAAGCTCTTATGGTCCGTGAACACCTCACATGGCACTCTATACAGATAGTGCCTCCAAATCTTCAAAGCGTGAACAATAGCTGCAAGCTCCAAATCATGGACTGGATAGTTTTTCTCATGAATCTTCAACTGAAGTGAAGCATAGGCTATAACATTGCCCTCCTGCATCAATACCGCACCAAGTCTAACCCGTGAAGCATCACAATACACAGTATACGAACCTGAACCTGTGGGCAATACCAACACTGGTGTTGTGGTCAATGCTGTCTTGAGCTTCTGAAAACTCGCTTCACACTCCTCAGACCATCTGAACTGAACACTCTTCTGCGTCAACTTGGTCATAGGGGCTGCTATAGATGAAAACCCCTCACGAACCGGCGATAATAGCCTGCTAGGCCCAAGAAGCTCCAAATCTATGTGGCTGAAGTGGGCCTAGGCCAATCTCTAACTGCTGAAACTTTTTCGGGTCCACCTGAATGCCCTCTGCCGATACCACGTGGCCCAAGAATGCCACAGAACTCAACCAGAACTCGCACTTAGAAAACTTGGCATACAACTGCCGATCTCTCAGAGTTTGGAGGACGACTCTAAGGTGTTGCTCATGCTCCTCTCGGCTGCGAGAGTATATCAAAATATCATCAATGAAAACAATAACAAAGTCCAAATAAGGCCTGAATACCCGATTCATCAACTCCATAAAAGCAGCGGGGGCATTAATTAACCCAAACGACACGACCAAAAACTCATAATGCCCATAACGAGTGCAAAAAGTCGTCTTGGGCACATCAGACGCCCTGATCCTCAACTGATGATAACCAGATCTCAAGTCTATCTTAGAGAATACCGTAGCACCCTAAAGATGATCAAATAAGTCATCAATCATCGGCAAAGGATACTTGTTCTTGATATTAACCTTATTCAACTGCCGGTAGTCAATACACATCCTCATTGAGCCGTCTTTCTTCTTCACGAACAATACTGGAGCACGCCAAGGAGAAACACTAGGCTTGATGAAGCCTATATCCAACAAATCCTGTAATTGTTCCTTTAATTCCTTCACCTCTGGCGGATCCATACGATACGGGGGAATAGAAATGGGCTGGGTGCCCTCAGCTAACTCAATACAAAAATCAATATCCCTGTCGGGTGGCATACCTGGCAGGTCAGCAGGGAATACCTCTGGAAACTTGTGAACCACGAGCACGGACTCCATAGAAGGAACCTCAGCACTAGAATCACGAACATAGGCCAGATAGGCTAAACAACCCTTCTCGACCATGCTCCGAGCCTTCAAATAAGAAATAATCCTACCAGAAGAATGACTAGGAGTCCCTCTCCACTCTAAACGAGGTACTCCTGGCAAGGCTAAGGTCACTATCTTGGCATGACAGTCCAGAATAGCATAATAGGGGGATAACCAGGCCATCCCCAATATAACATCAAAGTCCACCATATCAAGAAGCAAAAGATCAACTTGAGTCTCCAGACCACCAATAACTACTACGCAAGCACGGTAGACTCGATCTACCACTATAGAATCACCCACCAGTGTAGACACATGCACAACAGTACTCAATGAATCACGGGGCATACTCAAATAAGGGAAAAAATATGAGTACACATAGGAGAATATAGATCCCGAATCAAATAACACTGAAGCCTCTCGGCTGCAAACTAAAATCGTACTTGTAATAACTGCATCCGAAGCCACAACATCAGGACGAGCAGGAAAAGCATAACACCAGGGCTGAGCCTTTCCAATCTGAACATCCCTGGGTCTACCTGCTACGGGCTGACCCCTACTTCTCATGGCCAGTGCTCTACCTCTATGAGCCTGACCACCACCTCTGGCACCTCGACCACCACCCCTAGCTGGCTGAGGGGGTAAGGGTGCACCTGCTGCGGGAACCAAGGCACGGGAACCCTGATACTGGGGTCCACTAGAAGCTCGGGGTTAATATCTGGAAATGTGCCCCGGGCTACCACAACTATAACAAGATCTATGCTCTTGTGGTTGATGACTCGGGAACTGGCCCTGACGACCCTGATAAGCACCCTGGTAACTCTGAAGTGGCTGTGCACTGATAGACCCTGGCGGTGCCCGGGGAGATACCTGAAGTGCTGACTAAAAAGGTCGGGGTGGATGACCCCTATTGAAAGAATCCCTGCCTCTAGATGAGGCTCCATTGAATCTACCAAAATGACGGGGCCTCTTGTCATCCCCCTGACCACCTCCCTGTGACAAAATCATCTCAATCCTCCTTGCCACATCGGCCGCATCCTGGAATGAAATATCAGTACTCGACTCCCTGGCCATCTGGAGTCGTATAGGCTGGGCCAATCCCTCAATGAACCTCCGAACTCTCTCCCGATCAGTGGGGAGTATCATCAGTGCATGCCTGGCTAGAGCGATGAACTAGGTATCGTACTGAGTAACAAACATAGATCCCTACTGGAGGCGCTCAAATTGCCTCCTAAAATCCTCTCGCTGAGTAATGAGAAGTAACTTCCCCAAAAATACCTCTATGAACTGAGCCCAAGTCAAAGATGCAGACCCAGCTGGTCTGGCTAAGCAGTAGTCCCTCCACCAAGTCTTGGCTGCGCCAGATAGTCAAAAAGTAGCGAAGTCAACTCCATTGGACTCCACTATACCCATGTTCCGAAGAACCTCATGACAGCTGTCCAAGTAATCCTGTGGATCCTCTGACGGTGCACCAGTAAAAGTAGTAGTGAATAACTTGGTGAATCTGTCCAGTCTCCATAGAGCATCTGCTGACATAGCTGCACCCTTGGCTGCCGGTGCCACAATACCCGGCTGAGCTACTCCAGCTGTCTTAGGTGCTGGAGTCTAAAACTGGGTGGCAACCTGCTCTGGGGTATGAATAACAGGAGTCTGGGTCCCTCCCCCAATCTGAGATCAAGTTGGGCAGTAGGAAGAAGTCCGGCCTGAGCCACACTCTCCATAAGTCCTACCAAGCGGACTAGAACGTCCTGAAGCACTGGGGTAGCAATGAACCCCTCTGGGATCTGCGTTGGTCCAACTGGGACTGCCGGAACTGGGACCTCCTCTTCAGACTCGACCTGAGGGTCCTCCACCGGTGCCGCTGCTCTAGGCTGAGCCCGGCCCCAGCCTCGGCCTCTAGCACGGCCTCGACCTCGACCCCTCGTAGGAGCTGTAGCAGGAGTGTCAGACTGCTGAGAGGAACCAAGGGAAGCACGCGTCCTCTCCATCTACGAGAGAGTAAAATGGAAACTCAATCAGTACTCAGAATGTATATCGCACGATAGAGAATGAAGAAATGTGGAGTTATCCTAACTTTGCAGGCTCTGGGGGATAAATACAAACGTCTCCGTACCGATCCCTCAGACTCTACCAAAGTTGTTCGTGAGTCGTGAGACCTAAGCAACCTAGAGCTCTGATACCAACTTGTCACGGCCCGAAATCTCACCCTTCAGGTCGTGACTGCGTCTAACGTTGAACCCGCTAGACAAGCCAACGTGCACAAGTAATCCTAACAATTTCAACCCAAGTTAACGGTAGTAGAGTTAATACCTTTCAAAACTGAGCAAAATAACAAAACACCTTGAAATCCTTAACATCGGAAATGTAATAGAAATTCAAGATGCAAAGTGAAATAATAAAATACATAACGTCGCATACCCAAAACCGGGGTGTCACAACTCATGAACTGTCTAAACAGAGTGCTAAATACATAGTCTGAAAAGAAAATACATCATTGTCTTGAAACTGAGAAAAAGATAAGACAATAAAGAATCCAAAGGTAGGAGAGACACCAAGGCCCACGAACGCCAGCGGGTATACCTTGAAGCTCTGAGTGGACTGAAGGTGACTTCCTCAACGCGGTCCACTGGGTACGGATGCGGGGTCTGCACAACATTAAGAAGTGCAGTGTAGCATCAGTACAACCGACCCCATGTACTGAGTAAGTGTCGAGCCTAACCTCGACCGAAGTAGTGACGAGGCTAGACTTGACAAAAAATAACCTATCCTATTCTACAGCAAGTAACATGGATAATACAAGGCAAGAGATAAGCAGACAAGTAAGGGATACAGGAGCAGAAAAAGGGGAACAAGTGATATGAAGCAGTTAAACTGACATATAGAAGTAAATAAGGGAGGAACTTTAACACAATAGCTAATGAAACAAGTACAAATACCGGAAATATAAATAATGTCACGACATCACCCTTCGTACTTTTACTCTCTTCCTCATAATGCGATGTATAATGTGAAATAGTATAAATCATGGCACGACATCACCCTTCGTGCTTTACACTCTTCCTCACCAAACAATGACAGATATAATGGCAAGGAGTACAACATAGTGAAAATACATTTCAATATCACCCGGCAAGAGGAAAACATCAATCAATAACTCAATAAATTCCCGGCAAGGGTCTCAGCTATAACCAATCACCTCAATTGTATACTTTACACTTGGATTCTCAATCGTATCAACACTTCTTAATCTCAACAACCAATACTTTCAACAAGAATAGATTACCAAGTAGAGACAACCTCATACTATGAAAAACATGGGAGAAATACTACAATTTCTATCAAAATAGACTCACGGGCATGCTTGACACACATTGCATAGGTACTAGTCAGCTCACCTATGAAATGAACATGATAATCACTTAACACCTAGCAAATAATACATATTCCCTCACCAAAGTTAGGCAAGACACTTATCTCGGTCCAAAGTATAGCAATCAACCCTCTAAGACTGCCTTTCCTTTATAATCTAACTCCGAAACAACGATATCCAGGCATAATTAATTCAATAATATCAATAAAGACTCAATAACACAATTCCATAGCCTAGATATGCAATTCCTATCATTCTTCCAAAATTTTCAAAATTCGACTCCGGGCCTTCTTGGTCCAAACACGAGGCTCGGACCAAAACCCGATCACACATACCCCCACGAGATAGAATATATAATTTCTTTTGAAATGCAACCTCAAATTGAGGTTGAATTACCCAAATTTCTCAAAAACCTAACTTTACCCAAAACCCCCAATTTTCTACTTTGATTTTAGAATTTTAGGCCTAGATTCTAGTGATTATAGAAGAAAAATGAAAGAAATTAGTGTTAGAATCACTTACCCAAATGGTTATGGAGGAGAACTAGCTTAGGAATCGCCTATGGGGTATTGGAGAAGAAGAAGTTGGTGAAATATGAAATAATCCCGTGTAAGTATTCTGTTTTTGAGTAATGAAATAACTGGGCGAAAATTGTTCTCCGCGATCGCAGAAGAAGGGCTGCGATCGCAGAGCTATACGATTTCCTACTATGCGACCGCAGAAGGCAAGATGCGATCGCAGAAGGGCCAGTCCACATATCTCTGCGATCGCAGAGGGAGAGGTGCGACCGCATAGAGATACTACCCAGCCCCCACCTGACTCCACTGACACACTATGCGATCGCGGAGGACGAGATGCGATCGCATAGTGAAACCCAACTACCCCTTCCTCTAAGCCTATGCGATCGCGAATAAATGGTTGTGATCGCAGTGAAGGAAACACCAGACACCAGAAACTGTGATAAAACACCAAAATTTTGACTCATTTTACACCCCGTTTGCTACCCGAGCCCTCGGGGCTCAAAACCAAAAACACACACGACTCCCAAATCATCCTACGGACTTATTCAAGCATTTAAATCATCGAAACATCATCAAAATTAATGAATTAAACCCCTAAACTCATGGAATTTTCTTAAAACTTCACAAAGCTTAATTATTCCGATTTTGATCCGAAACACGTCATTTCAAGTCCGTTTTACACCAAATTTCACAGATAAGTCACATAACATATATTAAACTTGTTCCGGGCTCCGAAACCATAATACGGGCCGGTAACACGATTTTCACATCAAAGTTCATTTTCAAAAACTTTTATTATTTTTAGAAAACAATTTTCTTTAAAAATTCATTTTCTCGGGCTTGGGACCTCGAAATTTGATTCCGGGCATACGACCAAGTCGCATATTTTCTTACGGACCCAGAGGGGTCCGTCAAAACACGGGTTCGGGTTCGTTTACCAAAAATGTTGACCAAAGTCAACTTTATCCAATTAATTATTCCAAAAATTCCATTTTTTATCAAATTTTCACATAGAAGCTTTCTGGCTACATGTCCGGGTTGCGCACTCATATCAATGAGATTAATTGAGGCTTTCGAGGCCTCGGAACAAAGATTTAGCTAAAGTTATTTAGGATGACCTTTTGGGTCATCATAGGTACACATTGCAAATCGTGACACATGAAATGACCCACGATTTACGACATGTTTATTTAGCTACTATTCGAAGTTATGGTCGGGTCACATAAAATGCACACCCCAATTTAACATGAGCAATTCATTCTGTATATAAATTGTATGACAAAAATTATATGCAATGCTACTAACGAATATTGGAAAAGGTAAACATGATAATGTTAGACTTACCAAA
This sequence comes from Nicotiana undulata, assembly GCA_005239495.1. Lineage (NCBI taxonomy): Eukaryota > Viridiplantae > Streptophyta > Magnoliopsida > Solanales > Solanaceae > Nicotiana > Nicotiana undulata. The sequence goes on along the minus strand of ML289828.1, from coordinate 16,137 downwards.
ACAGAATGATTCTACTAATAATTGAATAATAGCAAATTCCTTTTTTAAATTTTAATCCAATTCCTCAAAACCAATTCATAAACAGATCTTATAGTTCGCACAAATCTTCATTCGAGAATTTAGAATTTAGGATCCGATTCAATCAAGTTTCAATACATGTACCGTTCCACTAACGAATCACAGTCAACAAATTAGCCACAAAGATCAATCAAAGCAAGATTTGAAATATAACTTAAATTAAAAGACCAGTTAAGAAGGGACCTTAGAATAGAAGAATCAGATTTCCATTTTCCCTTGACACTGTGAAAGATATACAAGGACCTCTGGCCAAAATAGAATAAATCACAGTAAGAACAGAGATGGAAAACAGCAGCGACAGCAGAAAATTACTCCGCGGACCTCGAAATTCAGACGGCAACCTCGACGAACGACTGAAATGGACTCCTTGGACAACGACCTCCGACGACTTCGAAGCTCGCCAGAAAACTCGAACTAAAACAGAAAAACAAAACCAACGAACTCCATGATAGTGACTCGAGATTCAGAGTTGTTTCGGGATGTTTCTCGGCGAAAAGGGCAGCAATTCGAGTTGCTGTTTCTATGCGAAGAGGGGCTGTTTTTGGTGTTTTCCGGCTGCTAGTAGTGGAGTTGTGGAGAGAGGGGTGTCAATTGCTAAGCATGGCCCAACCAACTCGCCAGAGAGGACGACGATGGCGACAGTCATTTTAGTGAGGAGAAGAAACAATAGCCTTTTTAAACAATGAGAGATGAGAACAGTCGTGTGTATTTCCTGTCGAGAATCGTGTGTAGGTGAAGGGTGGTTGTCGTTCTTAGTTTTTTGGGTTCAGGAGGTGTTCTCGCCGTATTCCGGCAGGGAAGAGAAAGGGTGCGGCGACTGATTTTTGGTGAAGGAGACGGGCTGCTGAAGGTTAGGGAGGGGGTGTGCCGATCTGCTTATTCCCCTTCTATCTTGTCCCTTCTTTTTGTATAACTAGGTTTAATTTAACATTATAAGAAGGTTGTGGGCTCAAATGACTAATGGGTCAATTGATATTGGGCTCAACTTGTGGGAATTGGGTTGGGTATTATATCTCAATTTTGGCCTAAGAAGATAATAAAAATATAATGTGTTTATAAAAATTTAAAACTTACTATTAATTAACTAAAATAAACTAAAAATTAAAGTTGAAACTAGTTTTGGTATTTTCAAAGATTATATAAAAATAAAAATAGGTTCAAAGTAATATATCCTTCTAAAAATACCTAATGCGTGTTAACTAGAGAAATATGGAACTATTTTTGTAATTTTAATTTTTGTGCTTAAAATAAAGTAAAAGAGTCAAAACTAGCTAAAATAGTGGTATTAGACCTAAACTAAATTGTTAAATGCTAAAATGTGTAAAATCTCGGGGAGGGTAAAAAATTACATGTCTACATCTGCCCCTCTTTGACTGAAAATACGAAGAGTTTTCAGACAAAGAACGACGAGACAGGTTTTTTGACCCGACCCTTATTTAGAGAGACCAAAAACTAAAAGAAAGAAGAATGTGACCGAGCCCTGGTACTGAGCTGCCTACATATTTGGCTATAAAGGAATCAGGCCACGTGTAGTTCAGAAGTAGGAACAGTGATGGAGTATACCGAGGTGGAGAGCCAATTGAGGTGCCGTTCCGTCGAGGTTCCGGTCCGCGACCCTGTTATTACATCAAAATCAAAAATGAAAAAGACTAACTAATCTTATCAGCTATGAGTTACAAGGTTCCTATCTATAAATCTTCTGAAGCTTGATCTTGAGTCTTGAATGGTGCTTCATGCCGACTTTAGATTTGAACCTTGACGCTTGCTAGATGAAGGTGCTAGTTCATTCTACTTCAGCTCTTCAGATCATGATGGGATGTGCAAAACTCGTGACTCATTCATGTCTTGAGCAATTCACATCTTGCCTCTGCTTCTGCATTTTGGATTCTTATTTTCTCTTCCTTTCTTTTTTTAAATTCTGGATTGAGACTACTTCTGTTGGTCATCACGGATTGTGGACTCGCATTCTTGCCGCGAGCTTCTGCTACTTCTAACTTGAATTGAATTCTGAAATGACTTCCCTCATTATCCAGATGGGCGCCTGATACTGAAAACAAATTCCCTCGTTATCCAGGTGGGCGCCTGATGACTTAACTTGAAATGAATTCCCTCGTTATCCAGGTGGGCGCCTGATTCTAAGGACTTGAAATAGATTCCCTTATTCTCCAGGTGGGCGCCTGATGACTTAACTTGAAATGATTCCCCTCGTTTTCCAGGTGGGAGCCTGATGACTTAACTTGAAATGAATTCCCTCGTTTTCCAGGTGGGCGCCTGATGACTAAACTTGAAATGAATTTCCTCATTTTCCAGGTGGGTGCCTGATGACAGTCACACCTCTTTTTCTCCCAAACAACCTTATTACGAGGTTGGTTAGAAGAGTTTTTCCAATCGAAGTGACGTTTTGAAAAGAGATTATTTATTATTTAGAGTCTCCACTTGGAATTGAGTTTTGGTGTTCCAAGTCACCTTTTATTGAATCCTTTATCGAAAGGAAGATTTGACTCCTAATTCATGGTCTACGAAAACAGAAGACTGAGTAAGAAATTCTGTTGACCGAGGGGAAGGTGTAAGGCATCCCTCGAGTCTCGTGGTTCTAGCACGATCGCTTTATCGACTAATGTAAGGCTTAAATCAATTTTGTAGCCATTCTTATATTTTATTGATTATGGCTTAGTTATTACCGCTTAATAAATTATTGTACTTTTTATGTGTTCACCTAGGTGCGGTACGCACACAAGGTATTCTTCCTTGAAGTTAAATATTAAACCAAGATGCGAAATGTACACATGGTTATAACATAATTATTTTAAATCTAAAGGCATCGAGACGCAGAATGCGCACGTGATACTTTTATTATTTAAGCATATCAATCCAAAGTTCGAGTATGAACACATGAGCTAATATTTAAAATACATATAAAGTTTTTCTAGTGTTTTAAAATATTTTAATTATTTTTATATTCAAGACATCTATTTGTATAATTTATTATTATTAAGATTATTTTGTCAAAATTGCGCAAACGCACACCTTGATTTATTTTGAGAATCATAATTATGTCACGCGAACGTATACACAATCACCATAATATATTAAAAGCGTGTCTAAGAGTATAGATCAATTAAAAGTGCGGCAATTTTTTATTTTTTTATTTTTTTTTAATAATATAATATGACGCAAAGATTTTGCAATTTCTAGGCCTAGTTTTGTTAATCTCTAGTAAAGCATTTAAGGCGTTGGAGAAGTTACTATTTCTCAATATGTTAATATCTTCAATAAGTAAATACAAAGAACAGTACTAAGAGAAATTAATTTAAACTCTTTGATTTAGCCATGGTTTTGGAAAACCTTTTATTAAAATTACATGAGCAAGAATAAATATTGTTAACTACCTAATTATAACTTCAAAGAAAATAACTAAAGAAAAAATATGAATTAGTTATATTGACACTGTTGGATATTCAGTTATGTTAACGAATTTTGAAGAGTTTCAGTTTGATTATGATTTTTTTCTCCAAGAAATTGTTATTTGAAAATGGCTGCCGACTAGCGCCGTTCATCAAGTTGAACACAGACTTAACTTGCCTTTTGACTTTCATAAATCATGATATGTTTTTGTATGTAAAAAGATCAGATAATTAAATTAATTTTACACTAATTTGTAGGCCTAGTTTGAGGGCTAAGGAAGATGGTGACTTTAATATTTAATAAAAATAATATCAAGAATGGCTAATGAAATTGGCAACGCTGTGATGTCTATGAATCTCATCTCATATACGTAGACTTCCTTTCAAACATCGAACAAACTTAATCACACAACAAAAACATTTTTTATAATTCCAACAGAGTAACAAACCAAAGGCAATAGATAAGCATATGAAGGAGTAATTTATTGTCGCACACAAAATAACATCGCAAACAATAGGGAAAGACAGTAGAGTAAACTTGTTAAACAAATTCTTTCTCTATACACAAATCAGCAAGTACACAACTTTAAATCCAAAATTCGAACGAGAAAACAATAATAATAATCGGACAAGACTCGCGAACCCGAACCGGAAAGCTAGAACGACGATCCACCTGTGAGACACCCTCGGCTCAATCAAATGCCATATTTGAAAACTCTTTTTATTAATGTCACGTTTTTTTTTTGTTGCTTCTTTTCCTTTTCAAAATCTTGCCTAATCTTGTTCTGACTTCTTCACTTCTTTTCCCTTTTCTCCCTTTTCGTTCTTTTTGTTGCTTTTCTTATAATCCTTCTTTTTTTTTTACTCTCGTTCCCCTCCTCTTTTTTTCGTCCTTTTCTCTTTTTTATAAGTATAAAAAAATTGACAGTTTGTTGTTGTTCACCCATTTGAAGTTGGGGACGTGATTTAGTGGGTGTGCATTGTGTGCTAAGTACGTGGGAGAAGTAGGAAGTTGCAAGAGGATAATGATCTGGTGGATTTGGGAATAGGAGATCATGGGGTTTATTTTGTTATATTTTGCTTCTTGCTCTTTTCGTTAGTTACTTTTTCTCAAATAAATTTTTCTTACCCTTTTTTTTTCCTAATATAATGAATATACATGGCACTATATATGTGAATATATATATTTTTTTAATTATATAAAATCTACTAAGAATAACATAAAAGTTTAAAACATCAAGATTAGACCTAAAAGGAATATTTACACTAAAATAGTATAAAATTTGAGTGTGGTAAAAAATTAGTTGTTCACAGCATGCCCCTCTTTGCTTGTAAACATGAAGAGTTTTCAGGCAAAGAAAATGAACAAGGTGACTGATTTTTGACCTCACTATTATTTAAAAAGGAAAAGAAGATAAAGAAAAAGATGTGACCGAGCCTTGGTTTTAAGCAGCCTACATATCCCGGGTTATAGGGGAATCAGGTCACGTGTAGTTCAAGTGGAAGATGAGTGATGGAGTATGCTTAGAGGTAGAGTCGAGTGAAGTTTTGTCGAGGTTCCGATCCGCGGTTCTGAATATTACATCAAAATGAAAAGAAAATTACATACTCTTGAAATCTAAGTGTTACAAAATTCCTATCTAAATTCCATCTGGAGTCTTGTCTTGATTCTTGACTTGCTTCTCCCATTGACTTTAGATTGAAACTTGATGCTCTCGATGCGACAGACTATGAAACATTCTCACAGGCTTGTTTCTTGATCATATGATGAGAAAATGGATCTTGAGACTCAGTGTCTTCGCATGCATTATGTCCAAGCGGATTGTGGCTGGTATTGAGATCAAACATTCCATTTTCTCTGGCAAGAGATGGAATCTTATTTTTTGCACATCCAGTCCGTGCTTTGCAGAAACACCTACAAGCCATCACAAACAAACAAAAATTTTCTGCCCCAGTTTGCACTAGGAATTTTTTGTGAGTTATTGAAAACACATTAAACTATCTTTGCTATTGCAGAATAAAGATTGAAAAAGACACATTTTTTTTATTATTATAATAGGGGATGTTGTACCCAGTGTTAACAAGAATGAAGGCAACAGGGGATGTAGTACCTTGTGTTGACGATAAGATGAGGCCCATGGCACTCTAGGATGCTACTAGGAAATGTCGTACCTTATGTTGGAAGAAAAATGCATCCAGGGGATGTAGTACCCTGTGTTGGCAAGGCTCGTGGCACTCGGGATGATACTAGGGAATGTCGTACCCTATGTTGGAAGAAAAATGCATCCAGGGGATGTAGTACCCTGTGTTGGCAATAAGGTGAGGCTCGTGGCACTCAGGATGCTACTAGGGAATGTCGTACCCTATGGTGACAATAAGATGCAACCAGGGGATGTAGTACTTGGAAATGAGAAGAGGCTCGTGGCTCTCTGAGATGCTACTGGGGAATGTCATACCCTATGTTTGCAACAAAATGACGCTCGTGGCGCTCTGAAATGCTACTAGGGAATGTCGTACCCTATGTTGGCGACAAGCAAGGCAGTCAGGGGATGTAGTACCCTGTGTTGGCTATAAGATGAGGCTCGTGGAACTCTGAGATGTACTAGGGAATGTCGTACCCTATGCTGACAATAAGATGCAACCAGGGGATGTAGTACCCTGTGTTTGGAAATGAGAAGAGGCTCGTGGCTCTCTGAGATTCTACTAGGGAATGTCGTACCCTATGTAGGTAAAACGTAATGTGACCAGGGGATGTGGTACCCTGTGTTGAAGATAGGGTATTGATTCCCTATAATGAAACTAAAGATAACATGATTACATGTATATTAGAAGAAAACTAGATATTTGAGAACTTCACTTGGTGGTGTTCGTCTTTTCACGAACTGTTTCCTAAAATTGTTCTGTACTGTTCTTAACACAGAAAAATTTGTTAGTTTTAAAATGGTGGTCAGTTTGTGGCCTTGATCTCTTGGGTGACTTGACCTAGTGTCCATTACACTTGTTAGAAACACTGACTCTGTCGATGGTCGTACAAATTGGCGGGAGATTCTGTCATTACTTCCCGGAGATCTTCTTTCTCAACATCAAAACCTGACTATTTTGTGCTTATCACCATTTGTGTTTATGGTGCAAACAACCTTGCTTCCAGAACAACTTTTAACTGAGTAACTTTTGTCAACCCTTGACACATTGTTCCGTCCTTCAAGCCTTTTGCTCGTCAGGAAAAATCAAATATGGCTTTATGCCTTTGCCCATGCATGTTCATGCCCATAAAGTTTTGCTTCATATAACAGGGAAACTGTAACTAATTTTGTGGTCTTTTCTTTGCTTTGCTTTGATAAATTAGACTGAAGAGGACTCAAAAAGAATAGTACGAAAGAAAATAAGAAAGTGAACTAATAGGTATTACAACTTAATCAAGAAGTAAACCTTTCAAAGAATAAAAATAGAAAAGACTTATCTGGAGGAATATGCTGACTTCAATGAACATAAAATGCACTTTGGACTGGATGCCTGATCTGTTTGAACCGTCTAATTCTCAAAATTTGTTGTAAACTTTACCTTGAAACCGAGTTCTTTGTCTTAACCATGCTTGGGCCATGATATATGAAGACCTTAATCGATCAACAATGCCCTTTGTGGGTTTTCACCAATTGACCACTCTCATTTTCCTTTCTCTCAACTCACTATTGCCTTATAGTTACCGTGAGGGTTTTCACCAATAAGACTCTCCCATTTGTCTTTCTCTCAACTCAATATTGCCTTATGGTGCCCGTGAGGGTTTTCACCAATAAGACTCTCTCATTTTATTTCTCTCTCTTTACAATGGCCGAGGCATCGCCGTAATATACCAACTTAGCATTCTCGAAAGTTGATCAGAAGATCTTAAAAGGGAAAGGTAAAAAGAACTATTGAACCGAATTACAATTTTTGGAACCATTTTGACGGAAAAACCATCGAAAAATAAAATAAAATCATGCCCCAGTTTCTTTGAATACTGGGAAATGTGGATTTTTGTTTTAGTGTGACCGAACCCAAGATTTAGGCTGCCTACGTATCCTTTCAGAATCAGGTCGGACGTAGTTCAATTAACATGAACTTATTTTGATGACTTTTTTTTTCTTTTTGCTTTTTTTTTTTTTTGCTATTTTTTTTCTTTTTGCTTTTATTTTTATTTTTTATATATATATATATATATATATATATATATATAT
>ML289827.1:6600-45586 GCA_005239495.1 Nicotiana undulata | reverse complement strand
TTTTTTTCCAGGGGTTAGGTCGCCTGAGAAATCCGCACCTTCGTGTGGTGTTATTTTCGTAAAAAAGTACCACCGGAGAAGGGATTTAGTAAAAGAATGGCCTGAGAGTCACCGGAAAGAGGCACGGTGACTGCCCGGACTCGCTGGTAATTGCACAGCGGGGATTTCTCACTAGTGGCTCTGATACCATGTGAGAATACACGAGAAAATATCTTTTATTTTCTACATACAATGATACAATGACCCCTATATATATAGACAATACATGTCCTACTCCTAATACATATAGGATTAGGGTTTAAGGCTATTTACTCCTATTTTACTACTAAACTAACACATATGATAGTGACCATCTAACATCTGTTTGATGTACAGTGTGAATAGTCTTTAGATGTAAAGATACCTTGTCTACGTCGGGAGTTTGAGGTCTCAATAGATTATGTGTTTGTCAGTCTATATTGAAGTTCTTTAAAATATGTTTTTCAAGTAAATTCCACTTATACATCTTGGGTACATGATTGGTGTGGTTTACGGGGAGAGCTTAGTGGGCATAGCAGCTGGCAAGAAAACAATGTAGTTTCACTAATTCGAAGGAGGGATAGAAGGATTACAAGAGAGGAGGAAACAAATAAGATAACCGGGGTGCCAGGATTCAGTTAATTGATAAGTTTGCTCCTAGTTATCAAATAAGACTGGCAACTTTGCGACCAGAGCTTTCTATCAATGAGGTTTCATGCAAAAAGACATTTCAGTGTCTTTCTTTGCTACCAGTTAGCCTATATTTTAGTTCAACAACAGGTCTTTTTAGTTATAGAAAATGGTACTTTATTACTTTGGTAAATGTAATATATACACAAGATGACCTTTTTTTTTTGTTTTTTTTGGCTTTTTAGGGATAAAACTAATATATCTACCACAGGATGATTATCGTTGGCAAAAAACACAGATCTGCAATTGATATCGTAGTACAATTAGGCTCTACACTAGGAGACCTTGCAGATTCTTTTTGAGAAAATGAGAAGTAACTTCTTGAGATAGTGGATAAAATTAGAAACTATTTGTCAAAATTAACTTTGATGTTTGGATCTGCAGCTAAATGTCTTTCTCTTTTGGATATTGGAGGATGTTTTGGTACTCTACTACTCTTTACAAAGTCAAAGATACTCCAGTGGGCATGTTTAACTTTGTTCAGATCTGTAAAAGTGAAGTAATTATTGGTCAAGTAATTGCGTATTTGCGCTCTTACACGTAGCACGGTGTGTCTTTATAGTCAATAATATTGAACAAATTCTCTTTTGCGATAATATTAATCGGTTAAATTCTAGTAACCACTTTGCATTTGGTGGATATCTTCCTTTTCTTAATGTTGATAGTGAGTTAGGCTTACTTTTTGTTTCTGCTGGTTGGTTAGTATTCCCTTTTGCTTGTTTAGTCTAGTTTGGTCAAATGATTATATAGGTTTAAGATGTTGGTGCTTGTTGGTAAGTGAACAAACAAATTGAAGAAGCACTAGGAGGTGCAATCTTCATCAATTCTAGAAGTGGTGGTCCTGCCATGACAGTGATGTCATCGTTAGATTTTGAGAAAAGCTTTTCACGCGTCCTCTCTTTTTCTTTGAAAATGGAGAGGACAGGTTGTAATGTTGGAACTAAGAGGTTTTTTACATTTGTAAGCTATAGGAAGAACTTGTTTTTTTAATCCTTCAAAAAGAAAAGGACAAACTTGGTTTTCCTTGAGTTAGAGCTGTTAAGAGGAATGAATTGTCTAATATTTTGAACGTCAATGCTCTGAGAAAACTTCTAAAAAATGAGTCTGAGGGATTATCAAGTGGAAAGAGTATCCTTCCCTCAAATTCTACGACTTCTTTTTCCCTATTGTCCAAGTTTGGAGGGCCAAATGAGAACTTCACTTGAAAAGGTGACTGGTTGCTCATTGTGGAAATTCATCTTAATTTATACGATTTTCACTTATGCATATCCGTTGTTAGGGGTTTCATTTTGTCATTGATTACATTGAAAAGAGAAGAAATACGGGCGAATTCTCTTTACAGATGCAATCTTAATAGTAGAATGAAACGCGCCGGGATCGCCTTATAGGAGAAATCTTAATAGTAAAAGAGCAATTATTATAGTATTCCTTTGTGGCAAGACGGACCTTAAGTCGGTCAAACTATACGCTTGGTCTATCATTTATGTGTATAATCAGTGTTATCCTAGTGTCGACGCGACACTAGTATGAGTGTGGGTATGGGATCCATACTGGATTTGGTTTGACATATACAGTTTGATTCCCGAAATCAGAACCAAAACTAGGGTAAATTTGAAGAAAATACCATATTTTTTCTAGGAAATCAATCCTTTACTTATCTACAACTTGAGAATAAAAAAGAAATCCACGCTTTACAAGCTATACGCAAGTATTCCACAAAATTTCTCATAATTTATAAATATTTTTATATATTTATTTTTTTGAATTACTTTTAGCTGGATCCTTGCAGACATATGCGTACTAGGAAAACACATTCGCATAATCTTTCTTTAGTGTAACTAATTTGGCAAGGAAGTTAAGATGTGCTGTTACTGATAAGTGATAGCAAATGGTGTTAACAGTTAATGTTTATGATCATCTTAAGTCCTATGTAGCAAAGTACATTCTAAACTCTCTGAATGTGCATGTCTTGTCTTCTTGCTTGGGAAAATTAATCATTTCACTATCACTTCTATAGGAGTGGGGCATTGATCTGGTCAAAGAGTCCACTCTTAACCCTGCAACGGCCAAGTACACAGATTTTTTATCAGCTACAGCTTCAGGAAAGGTGGAAGGAGTAAAAGCTGCTAAACTTGCCACACCATTTGAGAGAACAAAGTTGGCAGCTTATACTGTAGGTGCTATGACTCCTTGCATGAGGCTTTACGCCTACATTGGTAAGGAGCTGCAAGCGTTCCTCGAGGGAGAGAAAATTCATCCATACAAGAAGTGGATTGACAGTTATGCCTCTGAAGATTTCCAGGTTTGTGGCTGTTTATTCCTACTCGTCAAACTGATGAATTCAGCCTGTGAAAGATATTTTATGACATAATACGCATTTTACTTAACTGAACTCAAGTATGTTGTTTATTGAATAATAGGCATCAGCTCTTCAAACCGAGGACTTGTTGGATAAACTGAGTGTCCCTTTGACAGGCGAGGAGCTTGACATCATTGAAAAGCTTTATCATCAAGCAATGAAACTTGAAATTGAATTCTTCTTAGCCCAGCCACTTGTTCAGAAAGCTGTCATCCCTTTGTCAAAAGATCACAACCCTGCTGAACACCGGCTTACAATATTTTCTGATTTCGATTTGACGTGCACTGTTGTTGATTCTTCTGCCATCTTGGCTGAAATTGCAATTATAACAGCACCAAGATCTGATCAAAATCGACCAGAGAATCAAATTGCGCGGATGTTGTCGGCTGATTTGAGGAATACATGGGGAGATCTCTCTAAGCAGTACACTGAAGAGTATGAGCAATGTATAGAGAAGATGTTACTTACTGAGAAAGGTAACACCTTTTTCATGATCTTTTGATGTGTTCAACTTTCTGATATCATAATATTGCAAACCAGCTGGAATGAACCTGTTCTAAGAATCTTACTTTTACAGCGGAAAATTTTGATTATGAAAGACTGCATAAAACACTTGAGGAACTTTCTGATTTTGAGAAAAGGGCAAATACCAGGGTGACTGAATCTGGGGTACTGAAAGGTTTAAACCTTGAAGACATAAAACGAGCTGGGCAGCGATTGATTCTCCAGGATGGTTGCACCAACTTCTTCCAGAGCATAATACGAAATGAAAATCTGAATGCAGACATTCATGTCCTCTCCTATTGCTGGTGTGGCGACCTTATTAGGTCTTCCTTTTCATCGGGTATTTTTCATTGCTAAGACAACTTAGTGAAATGGAACTTCAGTTGAACATGTGCATTAATCATAATGTTTCAGTTGGGTCCACTAGATCTGCTAAAATTATTGCTGTAGGTTGATGTTATGGTCTATTATCAAATGTCTTCTGATTCCTTATTTGCACCTGGATATGCTAGGAAGTTTGCTAAACTTTTTTTGGTGGCTATGTGACATTTGTCCCCCTTCGTCGTGCCAATCTTGCTTCCACCCACTATTCCTTTCTTTTACCATGGGAAAGGAAAACACTTCCAAAATGAAGGAGAAGAAAGTAGGAGGGAAATGGAAAAGGGAGTGGAGGATAAAGCTGATTTTCCTTGTTTTTCATAATTACCTTGCTTTCCTGTGTTCTTATTTTTTGTCATGCGTTATCCTTACTTTTTGACGTATCTTTTCCTCTTAAGCTTACAGATATAGACATTCTTCATATTGTTTTGGCGTGCTTATTATAATCTTGAGTTGTGGTAGAAGTTGAGAGTCTTACTGAACAGTTATAGTTTTTATTTGTAATTAATAATGTGATGTTAAATTTTTTCCTGCCTTTTTGGGTTATAAAGCAGTTCTCTTTTTCCTGCCTTCTGCTGACCAGGGGGTATAGATGCTCTGAATGTGCATGCCAATGAGTTTATGTTTCAAGAATCTCTATCCACTGGTGAAATTGTTAAGAAAGTTGAATCCCCCATTGACAAGGTTCAAGCATTCAGTAAAATTCGAATGAGCTGTGGCAATGAGAAAAAAAATCTGACTGTTTATATTGGGGATTCAGTCGGCGACTTACTTTGCTTGCTTGAAGCAGATGTTGGCATAGTGCTTGGTACGAGCTCAAGTCTAAGGACGGTGGGGAATCATTTTGGTGTTTCTTTTGTTCCTCTGTTTCCAGGTGTTGTCCAGAAACAGAAGATGTGCGCTGGGGTAGACTCGTCAAGTTGTTGGAAGGGACTATCTGGTGTTCTCTATACTGCCTCTAGCTGGGCTGAGATACATGCTTTTGTGTTGGGGTCATGAGTTCTCTTCAAGTTACCTATTCACCATGCTTATTAGGGCGTATGGAGAAATCCTTATATAGTAGATCATACATGCAGCTTTGTGGCTAGTTTTATTGCAGGCCACAGATCAGTTCTGTTTCCGTTTCTGTTTTTCTACAGGGTCTTCTGTTCAGAAATGTAAATGTCATTCATTTGGCTGGAGATTCTATATGAATACTGCATATGTTAAATGTCGGTGGGTGTTCTATTCTAAAATTTTATTATGACTTCCAGGTTTTGTATATTCTTGGTGAATGGTTCTCAGATAAAGCAAACATACAATGGTATGAAGGAGGTGAATTACAGGTTTTTTGGGAGGCAGTGTTTTGATAATCTGAAATCTTGACTGGATAACTTATGTTTTGACTCTGCAGCTGTTGGAACGATCCTTGTTGGCTGTAGTGAGGTGCTCTGTAATGAATTATCTAGTTACATCTTTCCAGTTTTCATCTGCTATTCTTGCATGCATAATTTCTTTTCTCCGAAAATAAAATATATTCGAGCAACCAGCCAAAACAAAATAAAATTATTTGAGCAGTTTTAATTGATTTTTCATACGTGTGTTTGTCTCGTGTAGTGTGATCTGAGCATATGACGATTTTTTTTTACGAAGGTCCAAATATTAATTAGCAGTGAGGTCATCAGCATGTATCTGTTTAAATTTCATAGTTGACTTTTGATGTTGAATATTTATTCTCAATTCTTATGTGCTTATCATGTTCCCATCACAATTAGCTGTCAACCATGTGACAACGTGTTTAATATTAAAATGAGTGAGAAAATGTTGGTGTTAGTGCATTTTAATATTAAAATTATAATATTAATGTGTATTATCTCTTGTTAGATAGTTGTAATAAATTGGTGAGAAAGTGGTCATTTTTGGTGTAACTCTTGCAATTATTAATGCCACGATCTACCATTAATTACCCACTAAAGATAATCACCAATTCATGTTCTACTATTTTATTATCCCACTATCTTATTATTTATTTCATGGAAGAGATTTTACACCTATAAATAGTGGTGTTTCTTCCTTGTGTTGTAGATGGAAAAAATATGGCGGTGAGAATGAGAAAAGTGTTATGGTATACATGAAAAAGGTGTTGTTAATATTGTGAAAAAGAGAGTTAAGAAAAGGAGAACATTTAAGTCTCCAACGTATTCTCTACAAAAGAGAATATTATGTTGTTGAAGGAAAGTATTTCATTTTTGGTGGAGCTTTGGATTCAACACTTTTCCAGAGTTTGTTTGAGTCATACGATGTTGTCGGGCTGTTGTATCCTGGAGGGGACAAGTTAAGAGTATTACTGCTGAACTGGTGAAGATGCAACCGCAGTGGGCTTGAACCCCCTTAAAGAGAGCGAGATATCCGCGCCTCAGCTTGAATATTTATTTATTTTTCTTCATCTTGTTTTTAACTGTAATTACATGTAACTTCACCAAAATATATTCTTTTCATCAATTTTCTACAACTATTTTTGAACCTCCCTTTAAACTCCATTGCTGAAGACTAAAGGATTAGGTTTAGTGGTGTCCAATTGGGCCCCACTAGCTCAAATTCTTAGCCACAGTTTCAATAGGAGGATTCATAACTCATTGCGATTGGAACTCGACACCACAGAGCATGGTCCATGGGAATTCTTAGCCACAACTTACGGCTTGGCCACTTTATGCAGAACAAAAGATGAATGCGGTTATGTTAACCGAGGACATAAAAGTGGCACTCATGAGGCCAAAAGCCAATTGAAAATGGAGTGGTGGAAAGATTGAAAATTTGTTAAAGTTGTGAAAGGATTAATGCAAGGTGGAGAAGGAAAAAGAGCGTGCAATAGAATAGAACAAGACATTTTAAAGATACAATAGCTAAAGTGCTGAGTCAAGATGGTTCTTCTACAAAAGTAATAGCTGAATTGGCTGCAAAATTCTAAAAGGTTTTTCAGAGAAAGGAACAAGGATTTGAAGTTAATGGGCTTGGGATTTTATTCCTTCTAAGTTACTGGGTTTTAAATTAATAATTTATTATATATTCAATGAATTTTTAAAGACAAATACAAAGTTTGGATCAAAGTTACTGGGTTAGTCTGTATGCATGTGTGTAATTCCAGGTGTAGTTAGTTAGTTACAGGGACATATTTATAGGCTAATATATGGGACACATGAACCCATAGTCTTTCTGTCAAACTAGGTGTTTTATGTACATATTTCAAGAATTAATCTAATATTATCTGCAGATACCCGTGCTCCAAAGAGGTTAAATGGTGCACTTGGTTGAATGCTATGTTATTTACCTAGAGGAGTAGGGATTAATTCTCACTTAACATTTTCTTTTTTCTCCTTTATAAAAATTCCTAATCAGTTAGTTAGTTAGTTACAACCTTGCCCTAATTGTGTTTTGCTATAGTAAAAAGTTAGACGCGTATGGATTAATTATTGTGAGTTGGTGTACAATGATGATACCTATGTATGATTTTTTTTTATCTGGTAAAATTTTAATCTGGTCATTAATACCTCATATACGTTCATATTAAGTGTTTTTATGTTTTTTACTAGGGAAAAGGGCCAAATTTGCCCTTTACTTTCGGATATTGTTTACATTTAATCTCCGTTATAGTATCCCGTTAAATTTATCCCTACCGTTATACTATCCGGCCAAATTTACCCTTACCATCAGCAAACTTTTAAAAATTCCCCACCAAATACATTAGGTGACACAGAATCTCCGGAATCATTTTAATTAATTCACTTATTCTTCTTCTTGATTCACTATTTTCGAAATAATTGGCATTTACCTGCTTTCTTAATTGAAAAAAAAGAGAGAAAGAAATATTAAAATAAGTAAAAAAGCCATTATTGCCCCTATACTATTGGAATTAATGGACGTTCGTCCCCTTTACACTTTACGTTCAATCCCCACCCTACTGTTAATAAAATTTATGCAATTACCCCTAACCCTAGCGCCTCGTCGATGTGGCAGTTGACCCCATCTCTTTTTTCCAAGTCAGCTGCCAATTGGGACTTCCACTAAGTTATAAGCCCCAAACCCAACGGCTATTTAGTCCCCCAAACCCAATTTAAATCCATTAATTTGACCCAGACCCAACGTCTTCTTCCTCTTCCCCAAAATACACTCCATTGCTAAGAACTGAGGGCTCGACTGAAATCTTCCCAAAATTTCTCTTTTTTTCATTCTCGTCGTAGCTTTGGTTGTTAAATGTCGCAAGGTAGCTGTTCACCACAGATTAGGTGTCGCTGTGGCATTATAGCCAAACACCTCACTTCGTCTACTCCATATAATCCTGGAAGAAAATTCTACAAATGTCCGAGGCCTAACATTACCATAATTTTCAGTTTTTTATTTATTTATAATTTTACTGTAATTTGAAACCTAAATGTTCTTTTTGAATTATGTTTGACAACCTAGTTAATCTGGGTTTTGGGAATGGGAAGAAGAAATCTTCCCGCAAAGTGATTGGACTAATATTAAAGATGTAACATCGTCGATGGAGGAGATTAAGATGCAAAGCGACAAATTGAAGGAAGAAGTAATTGCCATGAAGGCTATACACCAATATGAAGTGGATAAAGTCATCAAGTTGGAAGATAAACTTGCAAAGACAAGGATGTTGCTTATGATTTCTTGGGGACTCTTTATTGGTTATTTTGCAGCCTCAATGATGAAGTGACTTTTTTGCAAATTCAAAGTTGCTCATTTTGAATTTTATATGTGTAGCTGACTTTTAGGTCAATTAAGCCATGTTGTAGTAGTATTCTATTTTATAGTAGAATTTGTTGCTTTCCAGCCATGTTCTTTGATGATGATGTTGTAGTAGTATTTGTTGGTTAGTTTTTTCCCTTATCGTATACCCTAAAGAAGGATCTTTTCTTCTCCAAATCCTAAAGATGTTTGTTTTCTTTATAAGATATGATTGTATATTATTTAGTGTACAGAAACTTTAACATTCTATTTTGGCATGTTGAATAACTACATTCCAAGTTCAAAACTGAAAAACAAAAGACACAAAATACAACAGCAATCCAAGCTACATATTCTAAATGGCAAGCTGCACATTCTAAATGGCATGTTCTAAATTTCTTCCAATCCACTTCATTTGACACAAAAGACATCAACAATAATTATCTGTACGGAAACTGAAAAACTTACATTCCATACGTAAAAATTGATAATTAGATAACTGGAAAACTGAAATTGAAAAGGGAACAAAATGGACAACAATTATCTGAACATCAATTGTCAACATTCATAACGTGAGTTTATAAGACATATGTATACCATATTATAACCCTAAAAAGATGCCAACACCTAGTTATATCACGACATCCAACTGTCAAAACTAAAGAACCACAACCAAAATATAAAGTTTACTGACATGGCAGTAATTACAACACATCCAAAAATTTATAAATGTTCAATACTAGAAGCAAAGTCCCATCACTTTTGCTCCTTACCACTACCCTTTATTGCTTTCAACTTGTTCAACCTTTGTTTGTTCAACTGATATCCAGTGATGGCAGATTTTCCCAGTCATGTTAGGCCTTTTGCTGAGAAAGTAAGCTTTGAAGGCTGACTTGCACCGCTTGAATCACCAACAAATCTAATTTGCCTGGTTGCAGTTGGTACACTTTGCTGCCTTAGCTGGAGTCCTGTCCTTGCTTCTGAGATGCTCTTTGGTCTTATAGTTATGTCAGGCTCATGTTCAAATTTAAGGATCTCAAAATCTGGATCACTGCTAGTTGGAAGCTGCATTTGAACTGTAGGGGTTGGCATAAACACAAAGTTGTTGGACTAACTTTTTTGACTTGGCTGGGGTGCTGATAACTGGAAGTCATCTTCAGTTGGGATATCTGCAGCAGCTGGTGATGTTGGCTGTTCAGCATCAGGTTCATCAACCAAAGTTCTTTGCTTTTCTTTCTGCTTTCCCCTTGAATTGCCACCCATTGGTTGTTTTTCTTTAGAGTGCTATTATCAAATAGAACACAATTATATCTTAGAACAAGGTAGAATAAAATAGAAGTTAGTTATTGTTCAAGAGATAGATTACCTTGGCACATCCGTAACATTATGTCCAACTTCTCCACCCTTATTACATGTCATGACTCTCACTTTTCTGTATTGAGACCATTGCCCTTGCCTATTGGTTGACTCATTTGACTCTCTTGTTCTTTTTACTTTTGGTCTGCTAGCCTGCCTTACAAATTCAGGTGGTTCCATATTTTGGGAGGGCTCTATCTTCCAGAACTTTTCTCCTCTCACAGGTTGCAACTTATGAGAATAAGTCTGGAGATATTCCTCTTTGGAAAGGTACCAGTGATATCACTCAAATGATCTACCTTCTTGTACAGTAGGTCACAGATTTCATGAGTACACGGGATTCCACAAAGGTCCCATGTCTTGCAAGTGCATTTTTTTGCCCCCTGATTGACAATATGCCTATCACTACTTTCTGTCACCTCATAACCTTGGTCAGTACTGCCATTCACATGACACTTTTGTGAAATCCTCATGAATTGGTTATACAGATTTAGAGTCTTGGGACTGTATTCACTTCCCCACCCCCTCACTTCGGCTTCATTATCATTGAACATATTCATAACCTTGATTCTGATCTCCTCTAACATTTTTATAATTGGCTTGTGTCTAGCTTGCAATATCCATGCAATGAAGGAATCAGTCAGGTTATTATCCACTGACTGGTTCTTGCAGGTAGTATCAAAGAAGGCCCTACTCCAGTAGGTAGGTGGTTACTTTAACAGATCTTCAACAACAGCTTTACCATCATCATCCACTTGGCTCATACTCTTCAACTGATCTTGAAAGTCCTCTTCATAGGTACTCCAAGCTAGCCACCACAAATATTTCTTGTATTCCCCAGATCCCCATCTCTTGCACCAGTTTGCTTCTATGTGTCTAACACAAAATCTGTGGTGTGCCTTAGGAAGAACTCCCGATATTGAATCAATCATCCCCTGCATATAAAGCAAAGAAGAAGTATGAGAATGTATATGTACATATCGTAAAAATAATAAAATAATAAAATAATGAAGTAAAGTGTTCATACCTTTTGCATATCTAAGATACAAGTGATTCCTTCACCCATCTTAAGGTCCAGTGACATTTGTAGATGACTTAAAAACCACTTCCATGTGACTTTTTTTTTTCTTTATCCACAATAGCCCAAGCTAATGGATAAAAGTGGTTTCTAGAGTCTTGACCAACTGCCACCAAAAGCTGACCTTTAACTTTTACTTTAAAAAATGTTCCATCCAACCCTATAAAAGGCCTCAACCCACTCTTAAACCCCATCTTCATTGAAACCATATGTACATCCTTAGGAACCTTCTCTTGCCTTCAGCAAGAGCATCATTTGATAAGTTAACTACCACATCACTTCCAGGATTACTAAACTTCAATTCGTTAACATATGCAACCAACTTATTATATTCATCACTAAAACTACCTTCCAGATTCTCCAAAATCAATCTTTTTGCCCTCTTACCTTTGACTCACTAACATTTACATTAAATGCAGCCTTCAAGCTTGACCTCATTTCTCTAACCTTAACATTTGGATTATCTTGTAGCTCTCTCTTGAAGTATTCATCAATGGTCTTGGAATTAACCCTATGATTCTCTTATGCAGGTTCACAAGTGTGCTCAAAATGTAAAGCCCTGAATTCAGCCCCACCCCCTGAAGTATTCCTAGATATGTGACATACAAAAGGGAGACCGGCTTCACAAATGTACCTACGCCTAGTGGGGTCACTTTTAACTTGCTTTAACCCATAACCGTTTGCAAGTGCATACATATTTATAACTTTCCTAACTTCATCTTTGAATGTCATTGACCTATCCAACTATTTATAGTCAGTCAATTTATCATTAATGTCTCTCTTCTTTTGTTTAAAAGGTTTCTCTATTGTATCACAATCATAGTCTGAAGAAACATCATATTCATTGTCATCACAATTATCACTTTCATCATAATCAGTGGAAGCTTCAAGTTCATCAGGTTCATCATGCTCATTGTGATGGATTATATTAGGTACATTAATACTTGGCCCACATTCCTCTACAGCAAATATGTTAATAACATTAAACTGGTTGTTCACAAAGTCCAGTAAAGTCCTAATGCCATAATCACCTTCTATTTCATAGTATGTACCAGAAGGACCATTAACTATTAGTTGTTGGACTCATATATACCCCAAGTTAGAAACATATTCATCCACTAAATCATTATAGGAAAGCAAGTCAGAGTCAAAACCTTTCTTAATGTGCTGAAAGTTTCTTGAGTATGCTAAGAATGGTTTCTTCACCCACTCTCCACCATAATGAAAGACAAAATCCAGCAGGACCACCGTTAGTAAACTGCAGAATAAAGTTAGTTAAAATTAATAAACAAATAGATATGCATAAAGGCATAAAGACAATAAAATAGAATCAACCACAAATTTAATAAGTCAGTCAACATTAATAAACTAATAGATGCAGCCATGGATATGGGGGACCATACATTAAAGTATTAAAGGGAATAAAGTGTCCCAGCCCCACCCTCAAATATTAAAATTCGGATTCACTTAAAAAAGCAAAAGAAGTTGGGACCATAAAATATTAAAATTAAAACACTAAACAACAAAAAGACTAATCAATACCAGATGAGGCATGATAATATGCTATATTTATGCAATTTAGACACTATTTACACTCTAATTTAGCCACACTTTATTGATAGTTGAATGCTAAAAGATAACAAAATGCTCTAATTAAGAATTTGATGCTTTGCAGGAGCCACTCCGAGCTAGGAGGGAGCTAAAGAGTGTTTTGGAGTCAATATGGAGCGTGGAAGGACAATCGAAGGTTAGCCCAGTCGAAAAGGAGCGAGAAAAGTAAGCAAGAAGACCCCTCCAGGTTCGCGGCCGCGAATTTGTCTGCAAATTAGACTGCGCACTGGAGGCAGAACAACAGTGGAAATCTGCGGCCGCAGACTGGCGGACGAAACCAAACAAGTTAGGGTTAATTATGTAATTTCCTAGGCGACTAACCTAAACCTATATGAAGCCTAACTCGCCCAGAAGTCAAGGATAGCTAGTTTTAGAAGATTTTGGAGGCAAGAACAAGTTGGAGAAGACGGATAATTTCTTAAGAGTTTTCATCTCCTTCTTCTTACTTCTATGATTGATTATGAATTGTTTTAGTGAATTGTTTTCCATTGGTATGAGTAGCTAAACCCATAATCTAGGGTGATGGAACCAATTGTTGGATGAAGTCTTAACTCTATTTTGATATAATTGATCCGTGTTTGTTCTATGATTGTTCAACTACGTATTGTATTGAAATTAATTGAAAGGGCCCTTGATTAATCGTGTCTAGTTACCTTGTGTTGCTTGAGAAAGAACACTTGGTTAGATTGTTGTTGAACAACACTACTTTTGGGTAAGTTAAGAGATTAATTACTTGAATTTAAAAGTGGGGTTAGAAATAACGAAGCTTTGGTGGGATAATTCTGAGTTGCATAAATTGTTAACTAGAGTAGTTCGAGAGAATGCTTCTAGTAAATTATCGTAATTGATCGAGAGAAAATTACGATAGCCCGAAACTAATAATCCTCATAGAGTATTACAACGATATTATAGCTAAAGAGTTAGGAATTAATCCGGCAAGTGGGGAAATCCCTAGCCCTAGATCCTTTTACCATTTAATCAAACTTAGTCTTGATTATTGTTAATTTTGTTGTCATTTTTCCTTAGCTATATAAGTTCTACTTACTATTCAATAAAATCTTGCATCCGGAAGTTGTCTGAGATTATCATTAGCATTGTTACAAGTTATTAGTTCCCTGTGGGATTCGACTTTGGACTTGAACCGGATTATATTTGCAACGACCGCTTAGTCCTTTTTAGAAGGCATAGTTAGGCATGATCTATTTTGGCACCGTTACCAGGGATCTAACGATGTTATTTATTACAACTTAGAAGAATTTCTAGGATTCTTAGTTTAGATCAATTTCCTACGGTGTTTAAATTTTTCCATTGAATTTCTCACGTTTGAATTCTCTCGTGACTCAGGTGTATGCCTAGAAGCTCTTCGTGGACTAGTGAACTTTCTGAAGGATTCTCAGACCGCGAGAAAGCATTCAGGGCATTGAATCGGGCCAACAAGAAGAACAAACATGTACAACAAAAAGACCAAATCAAAATTGAAATGGACAACGTTGACGACGTCAACGGAAACAATCGGAATGATCGGGTTGACCCAAACAATGGAGTGGTGGCACCTCTTGGGCCAGAAGCTACTCTTTATGATTGGGCACAACCAACTGTTGATAACCTGGCCACCGCTAATGTTGTTCCTCATATACAAGTGGAGACATTCCAGATCACCAACAATATGTTCCATCTGTTGCAAAATAAGGGACTGTTCTCCGGGTCATACATCGAAGACCCACAACAACATCTGAAGAATTTCCTATCAATATGTGTGACTCAAAGACATCCGATGTGACTCCTGAAGAAACTAAGCTATTACTAATCCCATTCTCAGTGACGAGAGAGGCTCAAACTTGGCTGAATTCGCTCCGAATAAACTCCATTTCCACTAGGGAAGAATTAGTCAAGCAGTTATTAAACAAGTTTTACCCTCCCAACAAGACTGCAAGGCAGATTGATGAGATATTGCGGTTCAGGCAGAGACCAACTGAGACTTTGTAAGAAACCTGTGAGAGGTTTAAGGGTATGCTAGTGAAATGTCCACACCATGGCATTCCAGATCAGATGCTGGGACAGAGATTCTACATGGCTTGGCAGACAATTTGAAGGCCAATGTAGATGCTTCAGCTGGGGGTGCATTTTTTAGCAAGACGTTCACAGAGTGCAAGACTCTGCTCGACAAGATGGCCCAAAATTCAGGTTTGATGACTAGAGGTACGCCACTTACACCAATAGCGCATTCTGTTGCTCTTGGCCCAAACAATTCCAATACAGAGAACATAACCACTCTCATGACCCAGATGAGATTATTGACAAAGAAAATTGATGAGATGGGTACAAAGCAAGTGCACATTGTTGATACTACAAATGGAGGTTTGTGAACTCCTTGCATAAACCAGTCATATGTGTGCTCGTGGAGTGGAGAAAATGACAACCAGGGCTTCAAAGAAGACATGAATTGTGTCAACCATTTCGGAGGTCATAGGTAAGGTGGACAGCAATGGGGACCAGCACCAAACCAATAATACAGACCCAACCAGCCACAACACAACCCCAATCCTGGAGGCGCACGACCACAAGGATAAGTTGTGCCTTATCAAAGGCAGTAGGGCTATAATCAGCAACACCAGTAACAGTTGGCCTACCAACTACCTCATCAATAGCAGGACAACAACATGATAGAAATAAGGGGCATGCTGCAACAACTCATTGGGACAAATGGTAAGATGCAAGAAAATTTAGCAGCATATATTCAACAATCAAAGGCATTGAAACTCAACAGGGACATCTGTCCATGTCCTTGAACAATCGCCCACAAGGTACATGCATGCAGATACAAATATTAACCCAAAGGAGTAGAACCCAAATCAGCTAATGGCAGTGAGTCTCAGGAATGGAAGAGAATTAGACAAAGAGCAAGAAGTTGCTCAATCTGGGCGAGAGACTGCGCCAACTATCCCAGTTACATTAGAGGCAAATGAGTAGCAGACCTCACAAAGGTTGTAGTTGAACAGGCACAGGTTGACAAGGGTAATGAGAAGGAAGGTGAACAAGTCTCAGAACAAGTGGTAGAAAAATCTTCCAACAAAGAAAAGACATCAAGCAATGGACATAGGTTGACTCCTGCACCATTCCCTCAGAGATTGACAGAATAAAAGAAAGATGATCAATACAGGAAATTCATGGAAATGCTTCGACATATTCAATTGAATATTCCACTGATGGATGCTTTGAGGGAAATTCCAGGGTATGAAAAAATGATGAAGGACCTGATGTCGCAGAAATTTGACTTCCAGGATGTGTCCACTGTAACTCTGACACAGACCTGCAGCGCCATAGTGACAAGACCTATGGCCCAAAAAGTGTCTGATCTAAATAGTTTCACTATCCCATGCATCATTGGGAGTTATGCTTTTGCTAAAGCATTGTGTGACTGGGATCCAATATAAACTTGATGCCCTTGGCAATCTATACAAAACTGGGCATTGGCAGAGCTAGAACGACCTCAATGTTACTGCAACTGGATGATCGCACAGTCAAAAGACCGATAGGAACTATTGATGATGTGCTTGTTCAAGTGGGGAAATTTGTATTATCTGCAGACTTTGTTATTCTTGACTGTCAAGTGGATGAAGAGATACCCATCATTATGGGAAGGCCGTTCTTAGCCACTAGGAGAGCATTGATTGATTGTGAGACTAGAGAGCTAAAAATGAGGTTGAACAATGAAGAAATAATATTCAACGTTCAATAATCCATGAGGAGACCCAACGAATTTGCAAACTGCTCACTAGTGGAGGCCGTGGATATGATACTGCAAGAGGAGGATGAGACCCTTAATGTCAAGGGTCCACTAGAGGCTTGCTTGATGAATTTGGAAGAGATGGATTGTGAAGGGTTGGCTGAGTGGGTCATGGATCTCGAAGGTCAAGGATTCTGGAAAAGGGAACCTCAGTTCGAGCCCCTACGCTTAGGAGAGAGAGCCACACCAACTGCAAAACTATCAATAGAGGAGCCTCCACAGTTGGACCTAAAACCGCTTTCAGCCCACCTTAGGTACGCTTTCTTAGGGCCTAATTCTACTTTGCCTGTTATTATATCATCTGGTTTGCTAGCTATGCAGGTAGAGCAACTATTGCAGGTGTTGCAAGAATGTAAAACTGCCATTGGTTGGACCATGGCAGACATAAAGGGTATCAACCCAGCCTTTTGCATGCACAAGATTCTTCTGGAAGAGGGGCGCGAACCTTCCAGAGAACATCAACGACGACTGGACCCGAATATGAAGGAGGTGGTGAAGAAGGAAGTGATCAAGTGGTTAGATGCGGGTATTAACTTCCCCATCTCGGACAGTAACTGGGCCAACCCTGTTCAATGTGTGCCGAAAAATGGAGGAATGACGGTCGTACAAAATGAAAATAACGAGTTGATCTCGACTCGTATAGTCATGGGGTGGCGGATTTGCATGGACTATCGGAAGTTGAAAACAGCCACCCGGAAAGACCACTTCCCCTTTCCCTTCATTGACCAAATGTTAGACAGGTTAGTTGGGCGGTCTCACATCTGTTTCTTGGATGGATATTCGGGGTACAACCAGATCTCAATAGCACCTGAAGACAGAGAGAAAACATCCTTCACTTGCCCGTATGGCATCTTTGCCTTCCGGAGAATGCCTTTTGGACTTTGCAATGCACTGGCTACATTCCATCGATGCATGTTGTCCATTTTCACTGACATGGTTGTTGACATTATGGAGGTGTTTATGGATGATTTCTCCGTGGTGGGGGATTCATTCGAAGATTTTCTTCACAATTTAAGAAGAGTGCTAAAAAGATGTGTGGAGATAAATCTGGTGCTGAATTGGGAAAAGTGCCATTTTATGGTACAAGAAGGAATAGTTTTGGGCATCGAGTGTCCAGTAAGGGAATTGAAGTCGACCATGCTAAGGTTAATGTGATTGAGAATTTTCCACCTGCCACTTCGGTCAAGGCAGTGAGAAGTTTCCTTAGGCACGCCGGGTTCTAAAGTCGATTCATTAAAGATTTTCCTAAGATATCTACCCCCTTATGTAAGCTTCTTGAAAAGGATCAACCCTTTGTATTTTCCAATGATTGCAGGTTGGCTTTTGAGGAGATGAAGAAGATATTGGTATCCGCACCCATCATTGTTGCTCCCAACTGGGAGCAACCGTTCGAGTTCATATGCGACGCCAGTGATTATGCTATAAGAGCAGTCTTGGGGCAACACAAAGACAAGATGATGCACCCGATTTACTATGCAAGCAGGACGCTCAGCAGTGCACAACTCAATTACACTGTAACGAAAAAGGAAGTGTTGGCTATAGTGTTTGCCTTCGACAAAATCAGGTCATACTTAATTGGTTCAAAAGGTATTTTTTATACTGAACATGCAGCAATTAGGTACTTGATAGCGAAGAAGGAGTCAAAGTCACGCTTAATCCGCTGGGTCCTTTTTCTACATGAATTAGATCTGGAAATCCGTGACAGAAAAGGGACGGACAATCAAGTGGCAGATCACCTCTCAAGATCGGAAGGAGCTGAAAAGGGGACGGAGGTTGAAGATATAATAGAGACATTCCTGGATGTACAATTACTTGATGTGACAATGGAGGAGACGCCATGGTATGCTGATATTGATAACTATTTAGCAAGCGGTATTTTAACTTATGAACTCTTTTCAATTCAAAAGAAAAAGTTCTTACGCAATTGTCGATCTTATTATTAGGATGAACCTCTACTTTTTAAGATATGTGTAGATAACATGATCCGGAGGTGTATCCTCGAGAAACATCAACCTTCTGTTTTGCAGGTCTGCCATGATTCACCATATGGTGGACACTTTGGAGGAATCCGGACAGCAGCAAAAGTGTTGGAATCAGGGTTGTAATGGCCAATTCTGTTCAAGGATGCCCATGCTTGGGTCAAAAGTTGCGATGAGTGCCAAAGGACAGGCAACGTATCTCTATGTCACGAGATGCCGATGACCACAATTCGAGAGGTGGAGGTTTTTTGACATGTGGGGAATGTACTTTATGGGGCCTTTCGTCAGCTCGTATGGTAACAAATACATATTGGTAGCAGTTGACTATGGCTCCAAATGGGTCGAAGCGGTGGCTCTCCCAACCCATGATGCAAAAAGGGTGACAAGTTTCCTAAAGAAAAACATCTTCACACGTTTTGTCACCCCGAGAGCTATAATCAGTGATGGTGGAACCCATTTTTGCAATAGAGCGTTCGCACGACTGTTGGAAAAGTATGGAGTTTGCCATAAGGTAGACACACCTTACCACCCACAGACGAGCGGGCAAGTTAAAGTGTCCAACAGGGAAATTAGAAGTGTCCTGAAAAAGACAGTGAATGCAACAAGGACTGATTGGGTGAAGAAGCTGGATGATGCACTATGGGCGTACCGCACAACGTTCAAAACTCCAATTGGTAAGTCACCATACAAGTTGGTGTTTGGAAAATCATTCCATCTTTCGGTAGAGCTCGAACATAAAACACTTTGGGCACTGCGGAAGTTGAATTTTGATATGGAGACCGCAGGCACCAGCAAAGTCACTGAATTACACGAGCTCGAGGAATTAAGGTTCCATGCATTTGAGAATGCTAGATTATACAAAGAAAGGATGAAAATGATGCATGATAAGCACATTTTATATCAGAACTTCAAACCCGGAGAACTAGTGTTGTTATACAACTCGAGATTGAGATTGTTTCCGGGTAAGTTGAAGTCCCGATGGCCGGGACCCTTCAGAGCGGTGCAAGTGTTATCAAGTGGAGCTGTAGAGATTGAATCTGAAGATGAGACAAATAAGTTCACGGTGAATGGGAAAAGGTTGAAACATTACCTTAGAATGGTCGAAGAGAAAGAGGATAAAGTGGTGATAACTTTGGAAGAGCCCCAATACGCGAACGAAGAGTGATAATGAAAGCCTCCGTGGTGCCGCGACGTTAAATCAGGCGCTTTCTGGGAGGCAACCCTTGGTTTGTTGTAAATCGTCGTGTCGCGATGTTAACTTAGGCACTTTTTGGGAGGCAACCCACTATTTTTCTTTACTTTTGTTGTTGTAATTGATTTTGAACGACATTGAACGATCTACTAATGTGCAGGGCTAAATTTATGCGCATCGGAAGGACTCGGGGCCGAAATTAACCCGGAAATAGGTAAAAGTGAGAAAAAGACAACAATTAGCGGGAGATAGAGATCAGTGGCCGCAAATTGAGCTGCGGATTTTGGCTGGTGCACTGCTCCCCGTCCGCGACCGCGAATTGGATCACTGATTATGGAGCGTATTTTGGCTCCGATTCTGTTACAAGTCCGCGGCCGCGGACTAGGCCACAAATATTTGGCTCCCCACTGCTCCTCATCCGCGATCGACCGCGGATGAGGCAGTCCAGGTTCATTTTTATATATTTTTCTTTTTCTTTTCTTTTCTCTTATTTATTATTATTAATAACTAGTTTTTTTTACTTAACCCCACTTTTATTACCCCCACTCCCACTTCCTCCTTCCCTTCCCCTTAACAAAAATCTAAAATCCTTCCCCCTTCCCCACAAACAAACACCCGTTTTCCCCTTCCTCTTCCCCTAAATTTTCACAGCAACAAATCCTCTCCTCCTTCTTCCTCTTTCCACTCAACCAATCCCAACCTTTGTCCCCTCAAGATCTCCAAGTAAGTAACATGATTCTATTCCTCTTTCTTAGTATTTTTTTCTCTTTCTTTTCAGTTTTTTTTTTGTGATTTATTTTCATTCTTTTCCCTTGCTATTGTATGTGTAAGATAGTAAAATCATAATACTTTTGTCTTGGTCTTAGAGTGTAGTTTATATGTGGTATGTGAGGCTAATAGATTTGGTTGAATTAGGGGAAGACATTGTTGGGTTTGTGAGGAATGGAAGTCTAATTTGGTCTTTAGGTAACCCGGGGGAGAATATGCACACTAGGTGTTTGTTGGATTGCCACAATGAGTTTTGAATGCAAATTGTGACCAATTGTGCGAGTGAAGTCTGAGTAACCGCTATTGGTTCACATATTCCGCCGATTACTGATAGTAGTGTTCGTTGTGTAGGTACCATGCAACCTTCAAGGAAGAGACGCGCTACTGTATCCTCATCAAGCGGTCATGGAGGTTCATCCCGAGCATGGGCACCGGCCAGTGCAGCTCAGTTTGATCGTAACAAGTTTGTCTCCAGAGCTGCCCAAGACCGTTTTAGTTTGAAGGCCACAGAAAGCCTGTACCAGAAAGAGGCATTGACAGGGAATCCCTCCAGGATGAGTGCCCTAATATATATCAGGAGTTGATCTGGCGCAGGCTAGATATATTTTTTGAAGAGCCGGAGGAGGGTAACTTGATGCTTGTTCGGGAGTTCTACGCCAACTGCCCCGAACATGAGGAGAGAATATGCACTGTGCGACAAATGAGGGTGGGTGCTTCGATAGAAGCCATCAGGAGAGTGTATCGAAATCCTGTATTTAATGGGGAGGAGGATTACTATGATACTTACAGGCGCGAACCCATCACATGGAATGTATTTTTACGAACTATCTGTGTATAAGAAAAAGAAGTAGTGTGGGTGGTGCCGGGTAAGATCTTGCATTCTGCCTCACTCACTTTTGAAGGAAAGTGTTGGTTGTACATTGTCAACAGTCGCTTGCTTCCATCCCACAACACCACTGAGGTAAATGGTCCAAGAGCGGCCTTGATCTGGTGCTTCATAAAGGGCCACGATTTTGATGTGGCCAAGGTTATCCAGTATGAGATGTTCATCCATTCACCACTGAAGAGGTATGGGTTTTTCTTCCCCTCTCTGGTCACTAGATTGTGCAGGGCTGCAAGGGTGCCAAAGAACTCCAATGTGGATGGTAAGGTAAAGAAGGAAGCAAAGTTCCGGGCAGAAAAAGTGACCATCGGGAATGACCCGGTGGCACCCGGGGCAACTCATAGTGACGATACTGATGCGCCTGAGGAAGGCGATGAAGGCCAGGAGGAGGTTAGGCTTGCCTCACCCCACAAGAACAAGTTGAAGCGGCTGAAGGACCATACCAGGTAAGACGGAGTACACAGATGACATCTTTAGCACAAGAAATGGCAGGGCTGCGCACTTCCGTCACGGATTTGGGGGCTAGAGTTGATGCTTTGGCCACTCAAAATGCGAAGTCAAAGAAAAAAGTCATGGGCTGGCTGCGTGCGCTGGGGAGGGCGTGTCATCTTGACCCTGGCACTGTCTCCGATCAAGACTGATCCTCTAGGGAAGTTCATTTACCTCACATTACTTTATTTTGTATGACATGGGGATATGCCATCTTTTTAAGTGTGGGGTGGGGGATACTTTGTTGAATGTTGTATGTAGAATAGTTTTGTAGTTTATTTATGTAGAATAGTTTCGTAGTTTATTTATATAAATCAAATTCGACTTGGCCCGACGATGGACATCATTCAATGAGTTTCTTGAGGGACTAAAGTTGAAAGAAAAAAAAAACAAAAAGATTTTCTTTTGTAGTAGTTTATCAATTCCCCCTTGGTTTTTCTTTAAACCACAGTTCTTTTCTAAGGGTTTCATTTGAACCGGGTGTAGTTATTTTTTTATTTTTTAGTTTGGAACTTATGGGCTATGGGCAGAATTAGAATAGGATTTCTTAACTTCGTATTGCCTTGAATATAACGGCTACTTTAGTATGACGCTTAGGCTCATTTGTTGACTCTTGTAAGAATGCCTTAATATGCATGTTCTTAATTTGGCTTAAGTACCTTGATCTGAGTGTATAATGATCTAATCTGGAGTGAGTCATGTGCCATATGTGTGTGAGGCTTGTTGCATTTTGTGCACGATATTTAACGCCTAGAACTTGCCCCGTGTGTATGCAAAGCGAAATGGTAGTCTTGTTTAGTCTGGGAAGTGATATAGGCATTTCTTTGTTGAACCATATATGTACATATTCCACCCACCTATTTGTTATGTATTATAGTTAACCCCGTTGAGCCTATATCCTGTTTCCTTGGCAACCACATTACAAGCCTTATCCTTGTTTGTATTGACCATCTTTTTGAACCCTTTACCTATCGTAAGCACTTGAACTACTATGAATATACAAAGGATAAAGTGTGGGGTAGTTGGTGGGGCTTTTGGGTGGAACTAGGGAAATAAGGAGAAAGGCGTATCTTGTTGAAAAAGCCACTTGTGAAAAAAGAAAAAAAGAAGAAGAGAACAATGTTAATAGTGTATTATGTTGATTGGTAATAGTTCTTTGGTGGATTTTAAGGTGATTGTGCTCAAAGAAGTGTGGGGTGATATACGTGGTGTTAAAGAGGGAAATATTGGTTTAACTTAGGTGTGGGCTTGATTGTAAAATAAATGTATTAAAGTGCTTAGGGAGGTGTAGTCACTATTATATCCAAATATATCCTACCGGACCAGCAACCTACATTACATCCAAATAAAGTCTTACTTGATCCTAGACTAAACGAGCTCAATTAGTAGAGTAGTACACTACGGACAAGCCTATGGTGTGTTTTCTGTGGCACAAGAATATCATTTCTGAGGGTGAGTGAATTATGTTCCTTTTGAAGTACCGCAGTGTGTGTGAATTTTACTGATTGTGAGCTGAGTATCTTTTGTTGTGAGCAGGCACTTGATTCATGAAGGAAAAGTAATTTTGGACCTTTGAATTAGAGTAAGGAAGCCGGTTAGGAATATTGCGTGGATCGGGGGAGTCAACTCTTGAGGTGTAGATGTTATACTAGTGTAATTAATCTATGTGAAATGTTTTTGGTGTGATGAGTTAGGGAAGTCGCTTAGTGAAATTAGGCCTCTGTAGAGTGTGGTTTGATTGCTCGGGGACGAGCAATGATTTAAGTGTGGGGTGTTGATAGTAGGCTATATTTTGTGCAATTTAGACACTATTTACTCTCTAATTTAGCCGCACTTTATTGATATTTGAATGCTAAAAGATAACAAAAATGCTCTAATTAAAAATTTGATGCTTTGCAGGAGCCACTCCCAGCTAGGAGGGAGAGTGTTTTCGAGTCAATACGGAGCGTGGAAGGCCAATCGAAGGTTAGCCCGGTCGAAAAGGCCGGATCCGCAATCGAATCCGCGGCCACAAACGGGCAGACGAAAGCTAACAAGTCAGGGTTAATTATGTAATTTTTTAGGCGACTAACCTAAACCTATATGAAGCCTAACTCGCCCAGAAGTCACGGATAGCTTGGTTTAGAAGATTTTGGAGGCAAGAACAAGTTGGAGAAGACGAATAATTTCTTAAGAGTTTTCATCTCCTTCTTCTTACTTATATTGTTGATTATGAATTGGTTTAGTGAATTGTTTTCCATTAGTATGAGTAGCTAAACCCATAATCTAGGGTTGATGGAACCAATTGTTGGATGAAGTCTTAACTCTATTTTGATATAATTGATCCGTGTTCGTTCTATGATTGTTCAACTACGTATTGTATTGAGATTAATTGAAAGGGCCTTGATTAATCGTGTCTAGTTACCTTGTGTTGCTTGATAAAGAACACTTGGTTAGATTGTTGTTGAATAACACCACTTTTGGGTAAGTTAAGAGATTAATTACTTGAATTTAAAAGCGGGGTTAGAAATAACGAAGCTTTGGTGGGATAATTCTGAGTTGCATAAATTGTTAACTAGAGTAGTTCGAGAGAATGCTTCTAGTAATTTATCGTAATTGATCGAGATATAATTACAGTAGCCCGGAACTCATAATCCTCATAGAGTATTACAGAGAGATTATAGCTAAAGAGTTAGGAATTAATGCGACAATTGGGAAAATCCCTAGCCCTAGATCCTTTTACCATTGAATTCAACTTAGTTTTGATTATTTTTAATTTTTTTGTCATTTTTACTTAGCTATATAAATTCTACTTATTATTCAATAAAATCTTGCATCCGGAAGTTGTCTGAGCTTATCATTAGCATTGTTAAAAGTTGTAGTAAATAGGTTAGTTTCCTGTGGGATTCGACTCCGGACTTGAACCGAATTATATTTGCAACGACCGCTTAGTCCTTTTTACAAGGCATAGTTGGGCGTGATCAAGGCACATGCAAACAAAAAGAGTAAAATTAGGGTCAAAACCACATGCAAGTGAATACAAAAGAAAAACACACACTACCATCTTGAAATTATCGACAAAGATAGGAGAAGTAAAACCCCTAACCAACCAAGAACTATACGGTAAACCCTAACTTCACTAAATACCAAATTAGAAAAAACTAGAAACCCTATGAAAACTACAAACACCTATCAGCTTCAAATAATCAAAAAAGAAAAGGGGAACTGAAATCCCTAACCAACAAAGAACAAATCTGAAAGGGATTCGAAACGCCAGTAAAACTTTCTTGGGATTTTTTTTGGATAAAACAAAAAATGAGATAAGACTAACAGAAAATCAAGTTTTTGGAGAAAATTTTCTTACCCTTTCTTGAAATCGTCATTGGAAGCAAGGATCCTGACCGGTTTGGTTCTCTCGTTTTCTTTGAAGTACCAGAAGGTTCGACCAAATGAGGTGAATAAGGTATTTTCAGACGGGTTAAATCTATTTATTTGGTGGGCAAACGGTACAGGCTACGTGTCAATAAGATTTTGAAGTTTTATTGGGTCAATCTGATTTGGTCGTTGGGTTTGGGGCTTATAACTTAGTGAAAGTTCCAGTTGGCAGCTAAGTTGGAAGATGACTTGGAAAAAAGAGATGAGGTCAGCTGCCACATCGGCGAGGAATTAGGGTTAGGGGTAATTGCATAAACTTTATCAACGGTAGGGTGGGGATTGAACGTAAAGTGTAACGGGGGACAAACGTGCATTAATTTCAATAGTACAATAGTCAATAAACAAAGTATAGTAAATTGAAGAATCTAATAAGTAGGTTGTCTAAATTCCAAAAGTATTTACAATACCCCAACTTTAATGAATTCGTTGCTCCAAAGGTATGAAGACTTTGCAAGTATTAGTGATAGAAGTTGAAGTTACTAGGAGACTTTACATTGTCGAATTCAACTTTGCTTTAATTAAATACCTATACATTATGCACTCTTAAGTTAGTCGATCGAACTCTATACTGACCAGACAATAAAAATATATATTTGAATATACATGTACATACATGATGAGCAGCTGTATATAATACACAATAAATAGACGCACTGATGTCTACAGTGTGTATATGGATAAAAAAGTAAATAAATTTTAAATCAATTCCAAACCATTATCACAAGAAGAGAAGTGGGTGCATTGGTAATTAAAAATATATATCCATGAATAATTTTTATAGTCTAGTACCTTTAGCATTCACATCAATAGCAATTTCTGAAAGTAGTGGAGCAAAGAACAACAAGTGATTTAAATAAAATAAACTGGGAGATTATGGATTACCTAGCAGATCAATGGGTAATTTTTAAGAGTTTGCTGATGGTAGGGGTAAAGTTAACCGGATAATATAACGGTAAGGGATAAATTGACTGGATAGTATGACGAATATTAAATGTAGACAATATCCAAGGGTAGACGAATATATTTTTCCTTTTTCTTATTTTCATAGACATTTGTCCTTCCGTTCAAAACAAACATATGTTAGTGTGCCATTTCACTCACTGATAATATTTTTTTTTACTGACATGGCTGTCCAAAATCAATTCTTTCAAAGAGAACGACAACCTCGAAACAAACCACAATAATTAAGAAAAATCAAACATAATCCTCCATTTGTCCTTTTTTAAA
Organism: Nicotiana undulata; assembly: GCA_005239495.1. Lineage (NCBI taxonomy): Eukaryota > Viridiplantae > Streptophyta > Magnoliopsida > Solanales > Solanaceae > Nicotiana > Nicotiana undulata. The sequence goes on along the minus strand of ML289827.1, from coordinate 19,140 downwards.
AAAAAAAAACTCATTGAACGGTGACAGAGGATATCAAACATAATTCCTTTTTGCTCGCAACAATGAGTTAAATGGTACTATCAATTTTGCTTTTACCATTTTAAGGGTCAAGGACTGTTCTCCGCGATCATAATAAATGAATGAATATTTTTCTCTCTATATATCTGAAACCCATAATAAATATCTAAAAGGAATTCTTGATCAATACTACATTCAACATCCTCTCTTTAAAATATGCGATATTGAAAAATGTTTTAGACAATTAACTAAAATCCATGTAGTAATGGAGTCCGGGCCAAAATGACGTAAAACTTAAAGAAAGTGATGAAAGTAATGTACAAATAAAAAAAGAATCAAAATAGCTACAGCGCATGTACCATGAGCTATATATGTTTGGAATCACAGACGAGATTAATATACATTAGTCGAGTATGACAATATTATGCAAATGTGTGAGTCAAGAAGACTATAAATAAATGAGTGCCCAAAGTACCAACGTCCTGGCTTATGGCGAGCTACAAACCAGGCCCCACTCGACTAATGTATATCAAAATAGCTACAGCGCATGTACCATGAGCTATATATGTTTGGAATCACATACGAGATTAATATACATTAGTCGAGTATGACAATATTATGCAAATGTGTGAGTCAAGAAGACTATAAATAAATGAGTGCCCAAAGTACCAACGTCCTGGCTTATGGCGAGCTACAAACCAGGCCCCACTCGACTAATGTATATCAAAATAGCTACAGCGCATGTACCATGAGCTATATATGTTTGGAATCACATACGAGATTAATATACATTAGTCGAGTATGACAATATTATGCAAATGTGTGTGTCAAGAAGACTATAAATAAATGAGTGCCCAAAGTACTAACGTCCTGGCTTATGGCGAGCTACAGACCAGGCCCCACATGGATTAAGGCTTGGTCCATAAGTACGCAAATATATTATTTTCTACTCAGTTTTGGACTTAGAAATTTCGACCCTAGCCTATAAATACTCTCTAAACATGTCTAAGAAGGATGGCAAACATTTTTGAGAAGGGAATTCGACTAACCGAGAGCACGAGCTGTCGTGGAGGCCGAAATTTATCAAATTCTTTATTCCGCCATATTTAGTGATTTTAAAGTTTCTTTGGATGATTTGTTATTTTTCTATCATGTCTATGTGGAGCTAAATTTTATGTTCTAGGATAGTGGTTCTTTGATGAATATTGTTATTTGAATATTGATTTTGATTTCTTGATTTATCGTATCAGTTTATTTATTAAATCGTGCCCTAAATTATTTGATTGCTTGATCACCAATTGAATATTATCTATAAATCTTGAATTGAACTCGAAAGTGGGAAGTAAAGATTGCATATATATAGGATTGAGTAGAGAAAGTTCTTGAACCCCAAGCATCAAGGAATGGATTCGAGGTTAGGATAGACATATGTTAATTTCCTCGCTTAGCTTATTTATTATACAGGAATTACGAATGCATTCTTGTTAACTCTATAGACATAAAGGCGTTAGATTAGCTTGAATAAGTGAGTAAGAGATTGACAGATTCTTATGAGCAATATTAACCCCGTCGACCAAAACTAGATAAATTAATTAGCCAATCAATTTAAGAATACAATACGAGTGTTAGATAACCCATAACTGTTGATCGTTTACGTTGCATTGATAACACAAAAATATGTTTTTCCTTTGTTTAGAGTTCACTATTTATAATTCTAGATTTAATCCCTCTTAGATAATTAGAATAGTTTAATCTAGTTAATAATTGACAACACGTTATTGTGAGTTCGATACTCTATCTCATCACTTTATTACTTGACAACGCGTATACTTGCATGTGCGTTTAGCCGCAACAAGTTTTTGGAGTTGTTGCCAAAAACTTGATTTGAAAAAGGCTATAAAACATGATTAACGTTTAGGAATTTATTTTTAGGAAATATACCATCCGAGACAACAACCTCAAAAATATTCTAGATTCTCACCATATAACTAAATTGAGATGGAAGAAGAATAATAACTTTTGAAATACAGCCAACTTATGATCCATCTATTCTACCAATCCATAATATTCAAGAGGGAGACATGTTAATTCAAATGTTGAGTACTTCCAAAGTAAGCTAATCACTTACAATAATCCAACCTTAACAATAATTTTAGATCAATGATCTCCTAATCATATTTGAAGATTGCGTCAAGTGGAGGGTTGATTTAGTCACGCAAAGAGAGAAACTTCTATTAAACTAATTAATGTAATATACAGACATTTTATCTACTGATCAAGAATTCTTTCTAGATATTTATTATGAGTTTAAGTTATATGCACCACAATATTTTTATTAAACTCATTTATTATACTTCGTGTATATTATGATCGCGGAGGCTTAAAATGGAAAAAGCGAAATTTTATAGTGTCAATTAACTCATGATTGTTGCCAAGAAAAATATTAACTCATTGTTAAGTTAGCACTAGCGTGTCCCCCCCCCCCCCCCCCCCCCCCCCCCAAAAAACATATAGACATACCAAAAGGTAGCTTACTTTATTAATAAACCCCAAAAGAGAGAAAAAATAAATTGTAACTAAACTAATATGTAACGACCCGAGCGGTCATTTTGAGCTCTAGCATACCATTCGGCAGTTTGAGGCTTTGAGCAACTTCACTTTATGTATTATGACTTGCACGCGTGGGTGATTTCGATTTTAGTGAAGTTTAGAGTTGATTTGGAAGAATAATTCACAATTCGAAGCTTTAAGTTGAAAGAGTTGACAAAGGTTTGACCTTTGAGTAAACGCCTTCGGAATTGGAATTTAAAGGTTCCACGAGGTTCGTATGATGATTTTGGTCTTGGACGTATGTTTGATCAAATTTCAGGGTTGACCAGGAGTGTTTCGGTGCTTATTGTTGAAAGTTGGCATTTGGAAGGTTTTAGTATTTCCTAAGTTCGATTTGAAGTGGACTTTGGTGGCTTTGATTCTCGTTCGAGTTTACGAGCCTTGAAATAGGTTCGTATTGTGATGTGTGACTTGTATGTAAAATTTTGTGTTATTCCGGAATGTTTAAGTGTGTTTCGAACGCATTCAACGAAGTTTGAAGGTTGGAAAGTTACAAGAAGGATTTTTGTCACTGATTCGTCGTTTTGATATTATTATTTACATTTCGAGCCTTTGGATAAGTTTGGATGAGGTATTGGGACTTATTTGTGTTATTGGATGGGGTCCCGGGGCCTCGAGTGTGTTTCGGGATTGTTTCAGACCATTTTTCTATGTCTTGCAGCTGCTGGTTTCGGGTGTGTTTGGTATGCATCAGGATCTTGTACTTAGGGCCGTGATCGCGGAGGGTTAAGTGGACATGTGAAGATTTTGTTCTTCGCGATCGCGTAAAGGGTATCGCAATCGCGGAGCTTGAGTACGATGTTCTTCGCGTTCACGCAGGCAATCACAAACACGATGGCTTGTTGAGGCTGACCTGTTGTGGGAGTGTTGTTCTACGCGATTGGGGAAGGTATCTCCCGATCGCGTAAGAGGAAGTTGCTGGGATGGAAGATTGGCCTTCGTGTTCGCGGAGCTTGGCTCGCGTTCGCATAGGTTTGTAACGACCCAGCCATTTGTGTGATGACCCAAAAAGGGGTCATCTTATGTGCATCTAATTTTGACTGTGTTCCGAGGCCCCGAAAGCCTCCATTAATCTCACCTCGATGTGCGTGCGCAGTCCGGGTGCGTAGCCGGGAAGCCTTTATGTGAAAACTTGATTGAGAGTTAAAATTTTGATAAATTAATTGAATAAAGTTGACTTTGGTCAACATTTTTGGTAAACGGATCCGGATCCGTGATTCGACGGTCCTGGAAGGACCGTAGGAAAATATGGGACTTGGGCGTATGCTCGGAATCAAATTCCGAGGACCCAAGTCCGAGAAATGAATTTTTAAAGAAAATTATTTTATGAAAATATTAAAGGCTTATGAAAATGAACCTTGATGTAAAACCTGTGATGCCGGGCCCGTATTATGATTTCGGAGCCCGGAAAAGGTTCAATATGTGTTATATAAGTTATCTGTGAAATTTGGTTAGAAACGGACTTGATTTGATTGGTTTCAGATCAAAATGAGAAAATTGGAGTTAATGAAGTTTTNGACTTGAATTGATTGGTTTCAGATCAAAATGAGAAAATTGGAGTTAATGAAGTTTTGAGGATTTTTAAAGAATTTGAAATTTGGCTTGAAATGTGATTTTATGTTCCCGAGGTCCGAATGAAATTCCGAGACCGGGAATAGTTCCGTTATGTCATTTATAACTTGTCTGCAAAATTTGAAGTCATTCCGAGTAGTATAGGCCGGTTCGGCGCATTGAAGTGAATTCTAGAATTTCAAGTTCTTAAGTTTTGATTCAATTTGGTTTTGGGGTTGAATTCTGAGTTTCGTTGTTGTTATTAAGGTTCCGGAAGTTCGAGCGAGTCCGTATCATGAATACAGACTTGCCGGTGCTTTTGGACGCGGTCCCGAGGGGCTCGGGTGTGTTTTAGACCCCGGGAGCTAAGTTGGAAAAAGCAGAATTTTTGCTATCTGGTTTCCTTCTCTGCGATCGCGGAGAAGGATTTTGCTGGGCTGTTGATTGTTCTCTGCGATCGCAACTTCTCCTTCGCGATCGCAGAGGTTTGGGTTCCACACCTTCGCGATCGCAGCCTTTTATCGCGATCGCATAGAGTCGCGTCTGGGCCGGATGAGTTTGTTCTTCGTGATNCTTCCTCCTCAAGTTTTTAGAGAGCTCTTCAAGGGACCTTCCACCACTGTTATTGAGGTAAGTAAATTCCGTAGTTTTACTAGTTTCAAACATTAATTCTTAGTTAAATTCACTACTAAATTATCTAAAAACCATAGAACTTGGTAGTAATTTTAGGGTTCTTGAGAATTTCGTGATTTTCCATTTTAGGCCATGAATTCAAGTAGAAATCACACCTTAGTGATCCTTAGGCTATGGGTGAGTGATCCCTTCGAGAATTTTCAGAATTGATCATGAGAGACCGGGATTGGAAATTTGGAATTCTTCAAGAATGGCGATTTTATTGAATAGCTAGGATAATTTATCACATTGTGCATGCATTGATGTTATTGTATACCTTTTGACTAGTTGCGAGTCCTCGGGTGTGGAGTTCGGAGTTTCGTGCGCAAATTGTGGTCCGAGGGGTAGATTCGACATGAGGTGAGTCTCCTTTCTAACCTTGTAAGAGGGAATTGTCCCCATAGGTGATGTATATGCTATGTGTAAATTGTTTGGGGGCTACGTACGCGCCGAGTGACGAGAGTCCGTACGTAACAACTATTATTGTAATGTCTGGGTAGTTAGGCCCACATCACGCCTTATATGCCTTTTCTTGTAATGCCTGATATGTTTTCCTTGTAATGCTTCATATGATTTATTGTAGCGCCATATGTACTATGAAATTATGTTTTGCATCATGTTATTCTTCTGAGGCTTTATTGAAAAGAATTGTGAAATATATGGGAGCGGGCCGTACGCCGCGGCAGAATTGAAAAGAAATTAGGAAATATATGGGATCGGGCCGTACGCCACGGCGGAATTGAAAAGAAATTATGAAATATATGGGAGCGGGCCATACGCCATGGTGGAATTGAAAATAATTGTGAAATATATGGGAGCGGGCCGTACGCCACAGCGGAATTGAAAAGAATTGTGAAATATATGGGATCGGGCCGTACGCCACGGCAATGTTGAAAGTAATTGAATATATATGAGATCGGGCCGTACGCCATGGCAGTGTTGAGAAATTATGAAATATATGGGATCAAGCCGTACGCCACGGCAGTGTTGAAAAGAAATTGAAATGAATATGGGATCGGGCCGTACGCCACGGGGAGTGTAGAAGGTAATTTATGGGAGCGGGCCGTATGCTTTGGCGGATCTAAGAATTTGTGATCATTGTTTCTTTCGGTGGTCTTACTCTTGAAAGTGCTTTATTGTTTAGTTCAGCAATTGTTTGGATTTTTCTGCTTTGATATATATATACTTGTTGCTTATTTCCCTGACATGCCTACTGTATTTCGTCTTATTCTATCCTATGTTATCACTGCTGGACCTTAGTGAGTATCGAGTCGACCTCTCGTCACTACTTCTTCGAGTTTAGGCGGGATACTCACTGGGTACATATTTATTTAATATGTACTCATGCTGCACTTTCTTTTCTTTTATGTACTTGACTGTACAGGTCCGGAGGCTGGTACGTCTTATTATCAGGCCGGTGCTAGATATTGATAGCGTGCTCATACTTCACGGTGAGCTGCTTTCCCGGCGACTTCCTAGCAGCACCCTGGAGTTCTTTTGTTATATTCTCTGTCCAATTCATTCAGACTGAGACCCTGTATATATTGTAGTCATTGTATATTCAGTAGTTGCCCGTGACACTCGTGACACTAGTTCCTAGAACACACGCGTAGTGTATATGTATACCTTTTGGGTTCGGGTTGTACATGCATGTGTATGTTTTATTTCGGCTTGGTATCTACTATGACTTTACCTTCACTCAAGGCTAGTATCATGTTAGTTGTTATAAACTGGTAATCTTTGACTTGTTTAATTAGATGGGAAGGGTATCACTTAGTGTAAATTATGTTGGCTTGCCTAACCCCGTCGTTGGGCGCCATCACGACCCGGATTAGGAGACGTCAGTACTTATCTTCAGGAGGCTATGGTATCAGAGCACTAGGTTCGCGTAAGTCTCACGAGTCACGGGCAGGCCCATTAGAGTCTTGCGGATCGGTACGGAGACGTCTGTACTTATCTTCAGAAGGCTATGGGGTGTTAGGAAACTTCCCTTTATTCATATCCTGTCGTGCAATCTATGATGTTCTCAAACTTATTCTTCTATTCCCTCACAGATGGTGAGGACGCGTGCATCCAATGTTTCTGGTCTGGGAGAGGCCGCTGCCCCGGCTGCCCAAGGTCGGGGTAGAGGCAAGGGCAGAGCACCTGCTCGAGGCAGGGGACGAGGGCGTCCCAAAGCTACTCCAGTGGCACCACCAGAGGACCCTATTATGGATGAGCATGATGAGGTGCCTCCAGTAGCACCTACTCCAGTGGAGTTCATGACGGGGCCAGGCTTCCAGGAGGTCAGGGGCCGTATGCTGAGATTCATGGACACTATGTCTCAGGATGGTTTATTTCCAGCCGACCCTGCTACTTCTCAGGCGGGAGGGGGATTCCAGACTCCTACCGCACAGGCCATAGGTCAGGCAGCAACAACACATCATACCCCGGGCACACCGCCCGCGGGAGGGGTTCAGCCCGTAGTAGCAACCCCAGAGCCCAGGCCAGTTGCAGAGGGTGACCAACATAAGATGTTGGATAGATGGACCCGACTTCGCCCTCCAGTCTTCGGGGGTGAGCGGGGAGAGGATGCCCAGGATTTTATTGATAGGTGCAGGGACAGACTGCCCAACATGAGGATTTTGGAGTCCCATGGAGTGGATTTCACCACATTTCAGTTAGAGGGCAGAGCTCGTAGGTGGTGGCAGTCCTATATTCTCAGCAGGCCAGCAGATTTTCCTCCGCTCACGTGGGATCAGTTCGCTCAGCTATTTCTAGATAAATACATTCCACCTTCTGAGAGGGAGGAGCTACGGGGTCAGTTTGAGCGACTAGAGCAGGGGCAGATGTCAGTGACTGATTATGAGGCTAGATTTTCCGAGTTGTCTCGCCATGCCCTTATGATATTGCCTACTGATGCCGAGAGGGTGCGGCGGTTTGTGGCAGGCTTGCATCCAGGTATTAGGGCCTCTATGGCCAGAGAGGTAGAGATGGGTACCCCATACCAGTTTGTAGTCGAGATAGCTCAACGGATTGAGGGTTACCGTATGAGGAGCAGGGAGCAGGGTCAGCTAGGTCAGTAGGACAAGAGGGCCAGATTCACAGGTGACTTCAGGGGTGCTCCAGCTAGGGGTAGAGGTCAGTTCGAAGGCGGCCAGTTCAGTAGGCCCTCATATTCAGCACCTCCACTACCTCCCAGGGGTATTTCAGCGAGGCCTCAGTTCGGCGCTATGCCAGAGCGTTCCTATCATCCCCCATCTACCCAGGGTGCACCTAGAAGTTATTTCAGTCATCAGAGGTCCTCTAGTTCCTATTTCAGTGCCTTACCAGAGGGTTCACACCGCCCTCCAGCTATTCAGGGTTCTTCCTCTTTCGGGAAGCGGGCTGTAGCACCCGGAGGTTGTTTTGAGTGTGGGGAGCCGGTTCATACGTGGAGGTTTTGTCCCAAGTATCGGGGCAAGGCAGTGCAACAGAGTTATCCGCCTAGGAGTTCAGCACCAGCAGTCCGGCCGCCTCGAGGTGGAGGACAGGTCGACAGGGGTCGTCCTAGAGAGGGAGGCTAGTCAGGAGGGGGTCAGTTAGTTCCTGTTCACTCTGGGGGAATTCAGTCTTCAGGAGCTTCAAGCAGAATTTATGCCATTCTGACCAGATCAGATGCAGTGGCCTCAGACGCCGTAATCACAGGTATTATCTCAGTATGTGGTAGGGAGGCTTCGGTACTATTTGATCCAGGATCCACGTATTCATATGTTTCCGTACTATTTGCTCATTTTCTGGATATCCCTCGTGAGTCCTTGTGTTCTCCTATATATGTGTCCACTCCTGTGGGTGATTCTGTGGTGGTAGACCGAGTCTACCGGTCTTGTGTGGTCACTTTCTGCGGTTTCGATACCAGAGCAGATCTTTTATTGCTGGATATGATTGATTTTGAGGTTATCCTAGGCATGGATTGGCTATCTCCTTATCATGCCGTGTTAGATTGCCATGCCAAGGCAGTCACTTTAGCCATGCTTGAGTCGCCTAGACTAGAATGGAGAGGTTCTTCCGTTAGTGCCTCCACCCCGGTTATTTCCTTAATAAAGGCTCAACATATGGTCGAGAAAGGTTGTTTGTCCTACCTTGCTTATGTGCGGGACACCACCGCCGAGTCTCCTACCATTTATTCAGTACCTGTTGTTCGAGAGTTTTCGGATGTGTTTCCTTCGGATCTTCCAGGCATGCCTCCAGATCGAGATATTGACTTGTGTATTGATGTGGCTCCAGATACCCAACCTATTTCCTTTCCCCCTTATCGTATGGCTCCTAAGGAGATGAAAGAGTTGAAGGAGCAGCTTGAGGAGTTGTTGGCCAAGGGGTTCATCAGGCCGAGTGTGTCGCCGTGGGGTGCTCCAGTCTTATTTGTGAAGAAGAAGGATGGGTCTATGCGGATGTGCATTGACTATCGCCAGCTAAATAAAGTGACCATCAAGAATAAGTATCCTCTGCCGCGCATCGATGATTTGTTTGATCAGTTACAGGGTGCTCGTGTGTTTTCTAAGGTTGACTTGAGGTCGGGTTATCATCGGTTGAGGATTCAGGCTTCAGATGTTCCGAAGATTGCATTTCGTACCAGATATGGCCATTATGAGTTCCTGGTGATGTCCTTTGGTTTGACTAATGCCCCAGCAGCGTTCATGGACTTGATGAATAGGGTTTTCAGGCCGTATATTAATTCCTTCGTCATCGTCTTCATTGATGACATCTTGATTTATTCACGGAGCCTGGGTGAGCATGAGCAACACTTGAGAGTTGTGCTCCAGACCTTGCGGGAACAGAAGTTGTATGCTAAGTTCTCCAAGTGTGACTTCTGGTTAGAGTCCGTGGCATTTTTGGGGCATGTGGTATCCGGAGAAGGTATCAAGGTTGATCCTCAGAAGATTGAGGCGGTTCAGAGTTGGCCGCGTCCTACTTCAGCTACAGAGATCAGGAGTTTCTTGGGCCTAGCAGGCTATTATCGCCGATTCGTGGAGGGGTTCTCCTCTATTGCAGCCCCACTGACCAGATTGACTCAGAAGAATGCCCCGTTTCGGTGGTCCGGCGAGTGTGAGACGAGCTTTCAGAAGCTTAAGTCAGCTTTGACCTCAGCACCAGTTCTGTCATTGCCTTTCGATTCTCGGATGTATACTGTGTATTGCGACGCTTCACGCGTCGGGTTGGGGTGTGTGCTGATGCAGGATGGCAGGGTTATCGCTTATGCTTCACGACAGCTGAAGGTTCATGAAAAGAATTACCCTGTGCACGATTTGGAGTTGGCGGTGATTGTTCATGCTTTGAAGATATGACGACATTATCTATATGGTGTATCTTGTGAGGTCTATACTGACCACCGCAGCTTGCAGTACTTTCTTAAGTAGAGGGACCTTAACTTGAGGCAGTGAAGATGGCTTGAGTTGTTAAAAGATTACGATCTCACTATTTTATATCACTCGGGCAAGGCGAATATAGTAGCGGATGCTTTGAGCAGGAGGGCATCGAGTATGGGTAGCTTGGCCTACATTGCCGCTGAGGAGATACCCTTAGCCTTGGACATTCAGTCCTTGGCCAATCGCCTTGTGAGATTGGACCTTTCAGAGCCTCATCGAGTTTTGGCTCATGTAGTTGCTCAGTCTTCGTTGTTGGGGAGATTAAGGCTCGACAATTTGATGATCCATGCCTTGAAGAGCTTCGGGATGCAGTGGTCCATGGCAGGGCCAAGGAGGTTACTTTGGGCGAGGATGGTGTCTTGAGACTCCAGGGCCGTTTATGTGTTCCTAATATTGATGGCTCGAGGAAGATAATTTTGGAAGAGGCCCACAGTTCTCGGTATTCTGTTCATCCGGGTGCGACAAAGATGTACCGTGATTTGAAGCAGCACTACTGGTGGAGGCGGATGAAGAAAGATATAGTGCAGTTTGTGGCTAGGTGTCTCAATTGTCAGCAGGTCAAGTACAAGCACCAGAGGCCAGGAGGCTTGTTTCAGCATATGCCCATTCTTGAGTGGAAATGGGAGCGCATCACCATGGACTTTGTGGTTGGGTTGCCTCGGACTTTGCCCAAGGTTGACGCGGTTTGGGTCGTTGTGGATAGGTTGACCAAATCGGCGTATTTCATTCCTGTGGCTACTACTTATACTACGGAGAGGCTGGCCCAGATTTATGTTCGGGAGATAGTCCGGTTGCACGGTGTGCCGGTGTCCATTATATCAGATCGAGGTCCTCAGTTTACCTCGCATTTTTGGAGAGCATTGCACAGTGAGATGAGCACTCAGATAGATCTCAGCTCAACATTTCACCCTCAGACTGATGGTCAGTCGGAGCGTACAGTTCAGATTTTGGAGGATATGCTCAGGGCTTGTGCGATTGATTTTGGTGGTCAATGGGACCAGTTCTTGCCTTTGGCAGAGTTTGGATACAATAACAGTTATCAGTCCAGCATCGAGATGGCTCCATTCGAGGCTTTATATGGTCCGTGATGTCGTTCTCCGATTGGGTGGTTTGAGCCTGGCGAGGCCCAGCTATATGGTACAGATCTGGGGAGAGATGCATTGGAAAAGGTGAAGATTATTCAAGAAAGGCTCCGTACAACTCAGTCCAGACAGAAGAGTAACGCGGATCAGCGGGCGCGTGATGTAGCATTTATGGAGGGAGATAAAGTTATGTTGAAGATTTCACTGATGAAGGGCGTTATGAGATTCGAGAAGAGGGGCAAGCTGAGCCCCAGGTTTATAGGCCCTTTCGAGGTGTTGAGGCGAGTCGGGGAGGTTGCTTATGAGCTCGCTTTACCTCCCGCCTTATCGAGAGTTCATCCGGTATTTCATGTATCCATGCTCCGGAGATATCATGCCGATTTCTCTCACGTGATTGATTTCAGCACTATTCAGTTAGATGAGAAGTTGGGCTTCGAGGAGGAGCCAGTTGCTATTATTGATAGGCAGGACCGCCAGTTGAGGTCTAAGAGAATTTCTGCCGTAAAGGTCCAGTGGAGGGGCCAACCAGTCGATGAGGCGACTTGGGAGTCCGAGGAGGACATGCGGAGCAGGTATCCACAGCTATTCGGCACATCAGGTACGACTCTACGTCCGTTCGAGGACGAACGTTTGTTTAGAGGGGGAGATTGTGATGACCTAAAAAGGGGTCATCTTATGTGCATCTAATTTTGACTGTGTTCCGAGGCCCCGAAAGCCTCCATTAATCTCACCTCGATGTGCGTGCGCAGCCCGAGCGCATAGCCGGGAAGCCTTTATGTGAAAACTTGATTGAGAGTTAAATGTTTGATAAATTAATTGAATAAAGTTGACTTTGATCAATATTTTTGGAAAACAGACCCGGATCCGTGATTCGACGATCCCGGAAGGTCCGTAGGAAAATATGGGATTTGGGCGTATGCCCGGAATCGAATTACGAGGACCCAAGTCCGAGAAATGAATTTTTAAAGAAAATTGTTTTATTAAAATATTAAAAGCTTATGAAAATGAACCTTGATGTAAAACCTGTGCTGCCGGGCCCGTATTATGATTTCGGAGCCCGGAAAAGGTTCAATATGTGTTATATAAGTTATCTGTGAAATTTGGTAAGAAACGGACTTGATTTGATTGGTTTCGGATCAAAATGAGAAAATTGGAGTTAATGTAGTTTTGAGGATTTTTAAAGAATTTGAAATTTGGCTTGAAATGTGATTTTATGTTCCCGA